>NW_019167871.1:20526098-20550860 GCF_002303985.1 Durio zibethinus | reverse complement strand
CTTATTAAGGTGGAGGCATAGGTGACACCGGCCCTGAAGATGGATGGTTTATTGAAGAAAGGGTATTGGCCTAGACATGAGCATGGACACCCTAAACTTGTGCACTGTACACCTAAAAAGGTCCATTGAGTGCAAGAAGAGGGTAAGGACCCCATGGTGTAAAGAAGAGGGTAATGGCATGTTAGGCATAGAGGTGTTGCATGGTTCAACAAGCTAGGATCACAGAAGCCTATGTGATGCAAGTACTGCATGCCCTAAAAGGCCAATTGAGCACGAAAAGAGGGTAATGGTACGTTAGGCATAGAGGCATTGCATGGTTCAATAAGCTAGGATCACAGAAGCCTATGTGATGCAAGTGCTACATGCCCTAAAGGCCAATTGAGCATGAAGAAAGGGTAATGGCACATCACCAACTATGGCACTACTTAATTTGACAAGCATTGGTTTCATAGGAGCCATATTGGGATTATGACCAGAACAAGGGATGACTATGATGTTGTACTAAGAACCATCATGTACCAAAAACCATTATGTGCCAAAGACCATTAAGATCAGAGTGGGACATTAATCTGACAAGTGCGAGAGAATGTCATGGTCTGCGCATAAAGTCCTAAGCCAAGTTAGTTGATAGACTTAACTTTTTCAAGTTAGTGTAGGTGAAAGACCTAGAAGGATTGAGACCAAGGTCTTAAGGGCGCATACTAGGCTCAATAAGCAAGCTAAGGCCTAGGCTAAGGTGCAAGAGTATGGTGAGGTGAGTAGCCTAGTACCGAGAATAGGGACTACTTATTAGAAAGATCTAGAATACCCTAGAAGAGTGGCATAAGAAGGTAGGCACAAAAGGCTCTAGATTAGCCTAGAGACAGGCTAGGCACACAAGTGCAGAAAAGTCTAGAGAAGCCTAGAGGTAGGCCACGTGCATGGCCATTAAAAGTTCTAGAAGGGCCATATGTAGGAACAGCAATAGGTACTGTAGTGCCCAGATGAAGAAGCTTTAGAAAGCCTTAGCTTTGAGTAGAATAATGATTAAATAAGGAATGTTCTAGAACCCGTAGGCATGGGCACTCAACTAGTATGCCCAGACACTTCCAAACATGAGGCTCAACAAGGAGCCTATAACCAGCTAGATTTTGTAAAGGCTTTAGCCAACCTAGGAAGTGCCTAAGGACTATATAATGGACTAAAGGCATACACACACTTGGATTAATAAAGGCCATATGTGCTAGGGAGACTTAAGTATAAATAAGGGTCTTTCCTCTCATTTGTAAGAAGTTAGCAACAACAAGAGAGAAGTTAAAATAACCAAGTTTTAAAGTTAGCCATACATAGAGACTTAGGGATAGACGTAGGGAGTCATTGTAAGGATAATGAGTAGTTATACATAGTGTCAAGTAAATAGAAATACAATTGCTTTAACTCTCATTCCTAGCTTTCTCTCAAGCTGCTATAGAGCCAATGGAGTGCACAACATAAGCATTTAGCACAAAGTTGAAAAAAAGGCCAACTTAGGCAGATGGATGGTAGTTTCCAACCTAAGGCTATACGGGTGCTAAACTTTAGCCCCCTACCCATGACACATGCATTGGCTTGGCTAGGCTAAGGCATTTTTATGGTTGATGAGAAGGGACCACGAGGTTGCCAGATACCTAAAAGACTTGGCTAGACCAAGCTTACAACTAGCACTTCTGCTTGCACCACCTTAATGAGCCATTGCCCAATTTAGGGGCTTGGTCTAGGGTTTAGGGCAACATCAGCTGTAGGCATGGGTATGAACTTGGCATAGCTAAGCCTTTTTCTCATGCATGCTAACCGATTAGGGTGATGGATGATTGCAGGTCACCGGAGTAACCAGTCACCTAACAACATAGCTAGAAGGCATGCATGGCTTGGATTTTTCTCCAAGGATATTGTCGTGGATATCTGTAATGACAAGCTCATCATGCACACTTTTTCCCTTCATAGGGAGAAAAAAGAAGCCCAAACAATCACCCTCTAAAAAGCATGAGAGATTTTTACAAATATTTTAATAGTAGACATTAAAATGTGTCTGAAATGGAGACATTTTTTCAAATAGGCATCATCCTACATTAAGGGTCCATAGTCCAATAGTGGGTCGAGGCATGTGTCCGTACCAAGGCCCAACATTTACCGATAGTGTTCGAGGTAACTACTCACACCAACGGCCATCTTGTGCTGATACTGATCGAGGTATATGTTTGTACCAAGTCTAAATTATGCCAATGCTAATCGAGGTATGTGTCTGCACAAGGGCCAGATCGATGCATGTACCTACACAAGGGGCAGCTATGCTAACGGTGATCAAGGCAAGTGCCCGTACCATGGGCCAACTTATACTGGTGATGGTTAAGGCATGTGCCCATACCATGTAGTATCATGTACTATTGATGGTAAGGCCTTGGCCAAAGTGTTGAATTTGGGCCACGATGCACATGTTGGGACCAGGCATGTGCTGGCAGTACATTTCTTTTACCTATATCACTAGAGCATCATTAAGAACCTGATCGGGTGGCATTGAGGGTTCTAATAATTATGGGGGTGATGGGCCTAGAGGGTGAGTGCATGATGTGCGATGGGTGGCCTGTCCCGAGCCCTTATATTGGCCCCTTATCCCCTAAGGAACCTAGACAACTCTCCCCCCTTAATAAGCATAAAGAGCTTTTACAGTTCACATCTAATAACAATTCAAATGTTTGAAATGGGGGATGCTTTTTCAAATGGCCACAAAATCTTCCATACTTTGATTTTTTAGCTGAATTTTTTTGTAGATACCAACAAAAATACAAAGATCATGTATACCAAATTTTGGGCCAAAACTTTTAAAATAATTTCAAAAAATCCTAAACCGTAAAAATTTTAAAAATCATGAAAAATAGAAAATGGTTCATCTTGCCATGAAACTTCCTATGAAGGCTTAAGAGACCATTATATGAATTTACAAGCCATAAAAATGGCATGGCAAAAATATAAAGATGTGCCTAAACCTACCTACTCTCTGATCTTGGTTTGCATGGTGCATAGCCCAGGAAACTACCAGCTACATGCCTAGCTACTGTATGGCCTCAGGTAGGAAACTATCGTCTGTATGCTTAAGTCAGCCCTTAATCAACTCTTTGTGCTATGCACTTGTGTTGAAACTTGACAAACCTCCTACGAGTTTAAGAGAAAGCTAGGAAGGAAATGGTTAAGGCAAGAGTAGTTTATTTACTTGATGGGGTATGTACACTTACTCTTGGAACATAGTCCTTATTTGTTCTCTACAAAGGCTCTTAAGGCCTAAGTCCCTAATGCTTTATACTCTTGCTTCTCTTATTGTCACTTGATTATGGCTTATGTACAAATCAGGGGGAGACTCGCTAATTTATACTTGAGCCCCCTTAGCATTTGTGGTTAGAATGAATCCAAGTGTATGTCCATTAAAGGCCTTCTAGACAGTTATAGGGTGTCCAGGCTCTAATAAGGTTGGCTAAGGCCTTTTTAAAGATCTGCTAGTTTCAGTTTCCCTATTGAGCCCCTTGGTTTGGAAAAGTTCAAGGACTTCCCTTGAGTGCTCATGCCTAGCTGGTTCCAGAGCTTTCTCCATTTGGTGCCACTTTACCTATAACTAGAGCTTTTAAAGGCTTCTTCATCTAGGCTCTATAGTGCCCATCACTGTGCATTTGCCTAATCTTTCTGGAACCTTTAGTGCCCTCACACCTCGCTTGCCTCCAAGCTTCTTTAGCCCTTTCATGCCTACCCATTTGGCTGATCTCCAGGTTAATCTAAAAGTTTCCATGTCTGCAAGCCTAGCCTATCTCCAGATGGCTCTAAGCCTTTTTGTGCCTGACTATTTGTGCCATATCTTAAGGCTTTCTAAAAACTTCTAATGAGTAGCCTTCATCCCTATCACTGTGCAACTTACCTTGAGTGCACTCCTACACTCTGGCCTTGGCTTAACCCACACACTTTGATAAAGTAAGTGCTTTAACAACCTTTGTTTCAATCCTTCCTAGTTCATTGCCCATATCATCATAAGCAAGTCTTATCACATGACCCTCTTGGTCTTAAACTTTTATGTGATCTGTGACACATGCATCGAGGGTCATTTGATGTTGATTGTGGTTGAAGCATGTGCATGTGTCATGGTCTACAAGTTTTTCTAGGCCTAAGGGTTCTCTTCGAGTCAATGAGCAATTCTAGTTCTAATAGGATAAGGTCTGACATTTAGGGGGACTAGGCTTGAGCCTTATTGGAGGCCCAGGTCATGGGGAATTAGCACAGAACAATGGTATGGGCAGCAATTAGGACTCTAAAGGCTTAGGCATAGTGTTAAAGTTTGGTAGAATTAAGCCAAGCCCAAGTGCAGTTATTGGTGAGTGATATGTAGGTACACAGCTAAACCTAAGTAAGGGCACTGATGATTGAGGTATGGGTGCACGGTCAGACCCAAGTGTGGGCATGCTTGAACACAGTCCTAGGAGGATCAAATTTGAGGGCTTTTAGAAGGCCAAGTATTGCAGCACAATCTTTGACAAGCTAGAATTATACTAAGCACTTATGTTTTGTAGGTTGACTTAGGCACATAGAGTCAATTACATGTCTATGGTCACATAGAGTTTGGCTTAAGATTAGAGCCCATGACACATGCACCGTGTGTCATTTGGTGCTGATGGCACTCAAGGGGCAAACAAGTGCCTTGAAAGGGATTGAAGAGTGGTGATAGGGTCATGGTACACATGCTGCACTAAGTGCCAACATTTAGCGATGGTGTTTGAGGCAACAATCTACACCAAAGGCTAACATGTGCTAATGTTGGTTGATGCATGTATCAAGACCAAAGGCCAACATATCTCGATGATGGTCGAGGCATGTGCATGCACCATGGTTCATTGGGTGCCGATGGTGGTCAAGGCATGTGCATGTGCATTTGCATGTGTCATGGTCAGTTGAAGAATAGTTCAGGCCTAAGGGTTCTCTCTAAGTTGAGGAATAGTTCCAATTCTAGTGGGACAGGTTTCGATAGCTAGAGGAACTAGGCCTTGAGGCATATTAGAGGCCCAGGTCATGGGGAACTAGCCCAAAACAATGGTATGGGTAGTGATCAAGACTCTAGAGGTTTAGGCATGGTGCTCATGTTCGACAAAGTTGAGTCAAGCCTAAGTGTGAGCACTGGTAAGTGCTTATATGAATTTACAAGTCATAAAAATGGCATTAGCTTAGCAAAAATATGAAGATGTGGCTAAACCCACCTACTACCTGGTCATGGTATGCGTGGTACATGGCCAAGGCCTAGGATACCCACGTGTAGTGCTTGATCCAGCATGTACTGATGGTTTTCAATGGAACTACCCACATAAAGGGCCAGCATGTGCTAATGGTGGTTGAAGTATGTGTCTAGACCAAGGGATAACATGTCCCAATGGTGGTCAAAGAATGTGTATATGTCACGATTCACAAGCTGGTCTAAGCTTAAGGGTTCTTTCCAAGTCAAGGAACAAATCTAGTTCTAGCAGGATAGGGTTCGACAAGTAGGGGGACCAAGCCTTGAGACCTACTGGAAGCCCAAGTCATGGGGAACTAGCCTAGAATAGTGGTATGGTCAGTGATCAAGACTATAGAGGCTCAGACATAATGTTCAAGTTAGGCACAATTGAGCTAGGCCCAGATGGGGGCATTGGTGAGCGCTTATATGAATTTACAAGCCATAAAAATGGCATTGGCACTGTAGAAATATAAAGATGTGCCTGAGCTCACCTACTACCCGATCTTAGTGTGCATGGTGCATGGCCTAGGCCCAGGATACCTGCATATGGTGTATAGCCTAGCATGTGCCGATGCTGTTCGAGGTAACTGTCCGTATAAAGGGCTAGCATGTGCCAAGTCCACTACCCCACATGTCCTGAAGGTGGTCAAGGCTTAGGGGTTCTCTTCGAGTCTAGAAATAATTCTAGTTCTAGTGGGATAGGGTCTAACATCTATGGGGACCAAGCCTTAATGCCTATTGGAGGCCCAGTTCATTGGGAACTAGCCCAAAACAGTGGTATGGGTAGTGATCAAGATTCTAGAGGCTCAGGCATAGTATTGAAGTTTAATAGAATTGAGCCAAGCCAAGGTGTAAGAGCTGGTGAGTGATGCACAGACACATAGTCAGACCTAGGTACGGGTGTATGGTTAGACCTAGGTACGGGTGTATCGTTAGACCAAGGTACAAACACACCTAAACATAGTCTTGGGAGGATCAATATTTGTGGGCTTCTAGAAGGCCCAGCACTGCAGCATAATCTTTGACAAGCTAGAATTATGCTAAGCACTTGAGTTTAGTATGCTGACTTAGGTAGACAATAAGATGTAATCGATCGAGTTTAAGCCAATATAGCATTAAGCTTGAGCTTAAGCTTGACTCGAAATTCAAAACTCAAAACTTGACTCGAGCTTGACTTAAAATTTGAAGCTCAAACTCGATTGAGTTATATTTTTTAGCTCAATTTTGACTTAAGATAGAATTTAAGCTACTCGAGCTTGCTCGATTAGGCTTAATTCTTTTATTTAACAAAAGCTCAATTAGCTGTGCTTGAGCTCGAACTCGAGTTCAAGATATTTTATTAATTAAAATAATTAAAATATATTAAAATATAAAAAGTCAATTAGGCTCATGAGCTACTCAAGTTAGGATTAAGAATGATCGAACTTGGCTTGATTAATAAGTCTAGCTATTCAAGTTTGAGCTTGACTCGATAATAACCAAGCCAAATTTGAATTTTGTTTGAGTTGGACCCAAATAGCTGGTGAGTACTAATGTATCATTTACACCTCTAGCAAATGGAGTCAATTCCCTATCCAAGGTCACATGGGTTTGGCTTAAGATCGCCTGTGACATATGCACCAAGCACCATTTGGTGCTGATGGTGATCGAGGGGCAAACAAGTGCCTTAGGTGGAAGGGTCACGATACACATGCCGTACCAAGTGCCAACATCTACCAAAGAGGTGTTCAAGGCAACAACCTACACCAAGGGCCCATTTGCACTGACGATGGTTAAGGTAAGTGCTCACATAAAGTGCCAGCATCTGGCGATGGTGTTTGAGTCAACATCCCACACCATGGCCTAGCATCTATATATGGTGTCCAAGGTAACAATGGGCTAGCATCTGTCGATTATGTTTGATGTGATTACCTATACCAACCAAGGGCCACATTTTGTCGATGGTGTTTGAGGTAACAACTTGCATTAAGGGCCATTGTGTGTACCAAGGGCAAGCCATTCCCTATAACAAATACCAAGGGCATTTGGTTGTTGTTTACTTGGACTTCTAAGAGAGAGATGTCATCACCCAGCCAAATCGATTGTAATAGGGAACACCATTCATCCCCAACCCAGAGGTATGCAGTGTAAAAAATGAAGTGAGTGGACTTTGGTGGGTGTGAAGTGAGGGATGGATGAATCAAAGCGACGAAGAGCTGAATCTTAGTAGATCATGGTAGCAAGGCCACTTTACCACTTACAATACCTTGTCACATATTTAAGCCATCTGTAAAGGATTTTACCCACCACTCCATGGGAATGAGCCTTAAGGAGGCCCATATGGCTTGTCCACCATAAGGGCTACACCTACAACATGTGCCATTGAGGGCCATGGGCCCCTACTAAGGATGGCAATTGGGTGATAGGTGTGTGCATTATTTCAAGCCTAGATTCTAACTTAGAGGTGTTTAGTCATAATCTAGTGCATGGTAGCTTTAGACTACTAGCTTTTCAAGCAAACATGATAACCAATTATGCGAATCAATGGTTTCTCTCATACTAGGTGTAACGCTACCATCAATAGGGTAAAACTAACCTATCTCATGGTAGTCTAAACCTAGCTCATGTTTCCTAGTGGTGTGAGTGAACAATCTAACACTTGATGAATTTTGCTTCACAATGATAGGAAGAGCCAACATCAAAGAATCAAAAAGCAATGTCGTTATGAATGCTTGGTTATCATAAGCCAATTATCCCTCTGGTAACTTTTCTAACACCTCTAGCTTCAAATTTTAAAGATCTAAAGGATCGATAGGCCACACTTTTATGATTCATATTTGTACTGAAAAATATAATCAAATAACCTTTTACTTTTTTGTTCCATACAAGATTTCTATTATTGTTGAGCTCATCTTAGGACACCTACATTATCTTTTAACAAATGTGCTACCTTAGCCAAACTCCCCACCTAACAAGGTCGTCTGCTTAGATTGATCGACCAAGGGTAATTTTGGTTCCAAAAGAAAGGGTCATGTCCCACCTTTGATTCATCGAATAAGTAAAATAATGTTAAAAGTTGTGATATTTCAATTTTGCCCAAGGGCTCCCACTTATCCTATACCTCTCAAGTCATTTCACAAAGTTGGACTTTGCCAAGCTCATCCCCTTAGTTGTTGTTTTGTTAGATAATAAATAGGGATAGTGGGAATCTCATTAATCCATTTATGCACATCACTAATTAGATGACGAGGCATTTGGTTACCCTAAGAGAGTCATAGTTACTCACGCTATTTACCTGCACTTGGTTGAATTTCTTCACTTTGACATTCAAAGCACTGGGCAAAAATCACATTGAGTGAGCATCCATAGGGACCATTGCAATGCTTTGTTTTAATTAAATAGTTGGATTCCCCTTATTCATAATAGTTCTGAGTCGACTATTCGTCATTTAGGAAAGACCCCCAAGGGAGCCATTCCAAGTCTATCCCCTAGTTGGCATGTGATGACCCATTCTCATTGTAATAGTAGCTCAAGTAGTGCACTAGTAGCCGATGGGTTCAGGATTGTGACCCCCATGCCTAGCCTTTAGAGCCAACATTTTTCCCAAGGTTACAAATCCGTTTTACCGACATCCTTTACCTATATTGGTTCATTGACCAGAGGTTGTTCACCTTAGAGACCTGATGCGATTATGAGTATGATTGGGCATGGATCGTAGTTGGTTCTCTAGATTTTCAAAGCCCAGCAGGGGCTCATTATACACCATGCAATGTGTAGTGCTCTTTTGGTTGTTGGACCCTACCTTTGGTTGAGCCATTTTCAGGGTAGGCAAGCCATTAAATAAAAAAGATAACTCTTCCCGAGGCCTCCACCAACATCTTCAAACTCTTTAACATTGCCATTAGTCACCGCATCTTGGTTTAGGAATTTTAGCTTGATTCCTTTTTGAAGCTTGTGCTGGATGTGCTATCGGATGACCTTTCCCTATCTTTTAGGATCGACTAACCCATGTGCAAGTGCCATTCACATGGAACTTTTCCCTTCTTCAGCCTTCAAATTTCTTATTTGAATATTTGCTACTACCACCAAGATATATACTGATGGTCGTTTTGGTCATGCTTTAGGTTTTGCACTGCCTTTACACCTTGCTATTCATTAGGGCCTGGCCCTTGCCCTAACAGCCATATATAGGTCGTGTGCTTAAGCACCATCCATTTTTAGAGCTAGTTGATTTGGCAGGTGAGTTATTATACACTCCTTAGTGGATTTTGACTTTTATTACCACTATCCTATTATCTTAATTGACCGACACCCTTTGTGGGTTCTAGGTTAGCATGCAGTTAGGCATCGTAATCTAGCTTCTAGTTCATCCTACATCACCAGTTTTGCTTAACAAAATGGCCCACTAGGAGCTCACGATTCCATGGAACGGCTTCATGAAGTAGCCTCACTTTCTTACCTATTTTAAGTTTAAGAATAGGTCAAGGGTGTTGCACTTACGATGCCTCTAATCATTGGCTTTACTTGATAGAACTTGCTAAGGGCTCCAGCTATCATGAGAGAAACTTTAGAGAGAGCTAGCTACTAGACATTTCAATTAGTTTTTCACCCTATACCCAAGTCAGACAAATGATTTGCATGTTAGTATTGCTGCAGGCCTCCACCAGAGTTTCCTCTGCCTTTGCCTCACTCAGACGCAATTCAAAAGATCAAGTTTGGTTGGTAGTGCACTTACAAGGGATCTTGCCAATTAGTTTCCTTATGCCTTTTGGGTTTTCTAGCTCATTGACTTGCACACATGTCAGACTCCTTGGTTTATGTTTCAAGATTGGCTAGATGGGGAGCTTGTAGGTTGACCCCAGAAGCACATGTGGGTTGACACACATCTAGATGGCATGTGTTGCATTCCATGATAGTGGTGACAACGTCTCTGTAAGCATATAAAAAGTTTGAGCTTAGGCCATTGCCATGATATGCATCGATCCATACCCCAAGTTGATTGGTGGACCAGCTCTTACCATTCCACATCCAACTGAGGTGCATCCCTAGCCCCCATCTACTTTTCTACCAATAATTTCATGCACTTTTTAACTCTTTTTTTAAAGTCCCTTTCATCTTTCCCTCATGATACTTGTTCGTTATTAGTCTCTTCCTTGTATTTAGCCTTGGATATAATTTACTACCTGATTAAAGCTACATTTCTAAACAACTCGACTCGCAGATAGTGCCTCATGGTGTGATAGGGTCTAAGCATAACGGGACTTTCACTGCTCTTTGATACCTCATTAGAGACAATGCATGCTGGGAGCTTTACCAGCAACGATCACAGCACTATCATTATCGGGGACTCACTTTTGGGCCAATAACAACCGATGAGATCATAAAAGGCCATTTTTTGCCCCTTCACCTGAAACTCAATGGGTGGGGGGTTAGAGGGGGTGATGATGCATGACACCCAGGCAATCAGGCCCTTAGCCTAATGGCTTAGGGTAAAACTTGCATTCAAAGGGTCGATGGCTCATGGGATTCTGCAATTCACACCAAGTATCATATTTCACTATGTTCTTCATTGATGCGAGAGTTGAGATATCCATTGTTGAGAGTTGTTTTAGTTTTTCATGACAAAATGAGTCACGGTGCCACCCATGCATGCAATGGGAACTGATGATAATGGTAGACATGCTCTTTTTCATTTTGATCCCTTGGTGCAATTTATGCTGGGGATTCGTTATTCGACCAGAAGTGATGAGACTAATTTTTTTGCTCACTCGACAGGTAAAACAAAGTGACCATCGTGCACACCCACAACTGAAAGAGCCTTGGGGCACGAAGGCTACCTCACCCCATCGATGTTTTGTTAAGATATTCACGTCATTCATTAAGCAAGTTTCAACAATTTTCTTTCCACAAGTTCACCTATGAAAACCTTGTTATGACTTCTCCTTCCTCTAAATGATAAAGTTTAGTGGACTTTTCATGATGTCATAGGCAACAAACCATCCACGTTGCCATAATTTGAACATTTCATGGACCATTCAATTGGTAAGAGTGATAGGTGATGTGTACAAAGGGTAGGGATGTAGTTAATGCAAGCTGATGACTCACGCTTACTAGGAATTCCTCATTGAAGACCAACAATGGCAATGATCTATCCTTATCATGATGAAATTTCAAAAATTACCTAGCCTTATTAGCCAAGTCTATAGAGACATTGAATACATTAGTGTATTGTGCGTGTGGGCCCAAAATATCTAAGGGTATCATAGACTTGTTATTGCCTCAAACTTCTTTAGCCTAAAAAGCCATAGTCATTCTAAGAAGCTAGCCACAAAGGTTCACCTTCACATAGCTAGTTAGTAGGCTAAGGTCTCGTTCATTAATTGAATTAAACAAACAAATCGCTCCACTAACTAAGAATGGCCATGCACTACCACCCATAGAATAAAAAAAGAGCTCTTAATCTATCAATCCTTAGTATGTCTAGACTTGGTAAGTTTCCATGTGTTGAGTCAAATTAAGCCATAGGCTCCACTACTAGTGGTGCCCTTTCATCAATTCCTTTAAGTTTCAGCCTTATGACCATACTCCACCTGAAACCCAAAGACTTTAATTTTTTATAAGCTGTCAGAGGAGTCCTAAATGTAGCACCCATTGACCATTGTTTAGCATCATTTATGGTTAAGACTAAGACAATATCTAATCATCTTTAAGCCTTCAACTTTTATTCTTGATTAATGAAAACATCCTTGGCAAATGCTTTTATAGTTGTTCATCTTTCATAAATCTAAGAATTTCACATTTGACTATGAAATACGAATGTCCTTGACTATCCCTATTAATCAATACTCTAATCGCCATAGCATCATCAAAAAATTGAACAACAGCAATGAAGCTTTTGACGATTAGAGGTGGGGGGCCAGGGGGTGTGCACACATGATATGTGATAAGTGCTGGTCCTTGGCCCTTATATTGGCCCTTTATCCCCCAATGAATCTCAATAACTCACAACCCCTTAACAAGCATCAAAGCTTTTATGGTTCACAGTCAGTAGCCATTCAAGTGTCTGAAATGGGGACATTTTTTTCAAATGGCCACAAAATCTTCTACACTGATTTTTTAGCTGAATGTTTTTGTGAATGCTAACAAAAATACAAGAATTTTTCTACACATGGGATTTTGCAATTCTCACCAAGTATAACATTTTGCTATGTTCTTCATCAATGTGAGACCTAAGATATCTATTGCTGAGAGTCATTTTGGTTTTTTATGACAAAAAGAGTCATGGTGCCACTTGCAAACACACTGCGAAAGGGATTGCAACATCACATGCGCTCTTTTTCATTCTAGTTCCTTAGCGCGATATGAATCGAGGGCTCATTATTTGGCCACAAACGATGATACTAATCATTTTGCCCACTCAAGAGGCAAAACAAATTGACCATCGCACAAGCCCAAGGCTAGAAGAGGCTCAGGGCATGAAGGCACGCTTGCCCTATCAGTGTTTCATTAACACATTTGTGGGTCATTCGTTAAGCAAGTTTCAACAATGATATTTCCATAGGTTCACCTACATAAACATGGTTACAACCTCTCTCTCTTCTAAATGATAAGGTTCAGTGGACTTCCCATGATGTCGTAGGTAGCAAACCATCCACGTCACCATGATCCAAACACTTCACTAGACATTCAATCAGTAGGATGGGCGGTGTGTAAAAAGGGCAAGGATGTAGTCAACATGAGCTGATGACTTGCATTTACTATCCCTAGCATGATGAAATTTCAAAGATTACCCGAACCTATTAGCCAAGGCTATAGACTCATTGAATACATCAATGTAGCACACTTGCAACCTAAAACATCTAAGGGCATCATAAACCTGTTATTGCCTTGAACTTCCTTAGCTTAAGTAGCCATAGTCCCTTTAAGAAGCTAGCCACAAAGGATCACCTCCATATAGCTAGTTAGCAAGCTGAGGTCTTGTTCATTAATTGATTTAACTAGACAAATCACTCCACTAACTAAGAATTACCATGCACCACCTCCCATAGAATCAAGAAAGTACTCTTAGTCTATCAATCTTTACTATGTCTAAACCTGGTAAGTTTCCCTGTATTGATTCAAATTAAGCCATAGGTTGCACTCTTGGTGGTGCCCTTCCATCAATTCCTTTAAGTTTTAGCCTTGTAACCATACTCTCCCCAAAACCCAAAGACTTTGATTTCTCATAAGGTGTCGACGGAGTCTTGAAAGTAACATCCATCGGTCCTTGGTCGACATCATTTATGGTTGAGACTAGGATGATATCTAATCATCTTCAAGCTCGTAACTTTTATTTTTGATTAATGAAAACATCCTTGATAAATGCTTTCACAATTGTTCATCTTTCATAAATCCAAAAATTTCATCTCTGACTATGAAATACGAATGCCCCCGACTATCCTTGTTAATTTTTACTTTGATCTCAAAGGCCACCATATATAGAAATCCTATAATGTTATCTTATGCTAATGTATACAAGTATAGGCCTACTTTGAGCACTCTATTTTTTTCAAAATAGCAGCACTAGAGGAATGACCTGACCAGTTAAGGCTATGAGCACATTTCTATCAAAGGGATCAGTAGATTGATGCTCACTGTGGGTAGGCCAGATGACCCAACCCTAATTTTGACCATGAGCTTTTTAACTGCAACAACTGGAATTACCATAGCTACTGGCACTAGACTTGCCCTCCAATGGATGCTTATTAAGGGATTTAGATTGTACTCATTTCAATTACCGAACTCATAGAGCCTGATATTATTATTTATTGTGACTACCACCCCATGTCAGGATTGGGTAATTTGCACACTTGCTACCTTCTTTAGATTTGCTAGTTGTTTCTTAAGGTCTCTCTTCGGATTGAACCCTAATTCTCTGCTACCCGTCACCACCATGGTAGGCCACTATCCTACCATCGAAAGTTGATAAGGTAGAAATTTGAATGATGCATCATCGACATAAAGGCCGCACAATTTATTGAGTTATTATGAATCATTAGAGCAATGGTTAAAGCCTGTGTCAACCTTTTATCTAATAAATGCATCCCTTCTAGAAGTTAGGGTTTGTTACATGTATTAGCTCTAGAATTACTATGGTCATTTGAGTAGTAGATACCATCAAACAAACTATAATTGATTTAATGAGCCATTTGTAGTTTCATAGTTTGAATTAGCAAATACTTACACATGCATGGCTTAATCTTTGAGACAAGCTTTTGACACTGGTAGGATCAACCACATAGCATTCTTTTAGGATGTTAGCACCTCATGGACCTAAATACACTGATAGAGCAATAAAGAGAGCCAACATGAAGCACAAGTGTTATGCATGTTGAGCATGTAAAATCCTGTGCCCATAAAACATTTCGCATCTAAGAGCTGATCGAACACTATTGCACCAATGTGCCACACAGGTTTGGGTGGCATACTTGGACATAAGGCATGATTAAGGTCAACCCATAGCCCCTAAGGACACAAGACGGATAAGGGGATGCTAAGACATCCAGTTTCAATTGATTTAGGTATGCAGCATAAGATCCCGATTGTGCCCCCAAGGTACGATGACCACATGAAGGAGATTGAAGATGATGGCATGTCAACAATTCGATGAATCAAGCATGGAGCCTAAAATCGATGTATCTCTAGAAAAACGTTAGCTAACTTTGTTAAAGCTTAGAAACCTTCAAACTATCTAGAAGGCCCTTAATAGCCATACACTTGGATTTATTATAACCATTAGTACCAAAAGGGCTCAATTATAAATAGGAGAACCTTCCCCTCATTTATACATAAGCCATAACCAAGTGAACATAGAGAAGCAGGAATGTAAGCATTAGCGACATAGGCTTTGAGAGCCTTTGTAGAGAACACATAAGGGGCTGTGTTCCAAGAGTAAGTGTATATCCCCATCAAGTAAATAAACTACTATTGCCTTAACCATTTCCTTTCTAGCTTTTTCCTAAACTCGTAGGAGGTTAGTTGAGTTCCAGCATAAGTGAATGGCATAATCGATTAGTGTATGGCACCTAGTCGGTTTAAAGACTAACTTAGGAATACAAATAGTAGTTTCCCACCTAAGGTTGCATGGTAGCTAGGCTTAAGCTCCCAGCCCATGATAGTTGGTATCAGTGCTATTTCTAACTAGAGTTAGTATCAGAGTAAGTTTCAAACCTTGGTTACGATCAGTGTTGGTGTCAGTTTGAGTGCACGGGTAGCTTGTGTGTTAGTGTGTCAGTTGTGCTATAAACTTGTAATGGGAAGTATTGTGTGGGCGATTACTGGTTGTCAATGCCAAGAGTGGGGCATAAATACGTGTGGGTGCTCCTAAGTAAATTATGGGAAGTTCTTAGTCCAAGTTTTGTAATTATGATGCACATGAAAAAGCATGGCTAGTAACTTTCAAGTGGAGTGCATAAGTGAAGTGCAAGAGGGCAACCCACCTATAAGCAAAGAGAAAAAGACCGGTTCGAAGGATCTATTATCATCCATGGCTTTTCGACTGGCAAAATGAAAGTTAGCCATGAGAGATTTGAAGGATCAGTTTAAAGACACTGAGGATTGCATCCAACAGCTGGACTTGGCATAGGAAAAGCTTAAAAAAGAGATGCATTATGTCTTGACTCAAGAGATAGAAGTTCTTACACAACAAAATGAAGCTCTATAAGCTCAAGTGGTAGCCTTATAAGAAGAACTAGAGCAACTCAAGCAAGAATTTGTTGTATTTTGGGTTGCATAGTTGCAAACAAAGTTTAGGACCTAGGGTGAAAGTCCTAAGCCAAAGCCATTTGTTAGAAGTCACTTAACTAAAGAAGTTGACAACTTCATGTGGGGCATGGGGTATACTTCATAGTGGTTAGTACAGTGAAGGAAGCCATGGTAAGCATGCTGTCATGTACTTAACTAATGTGGCCTTGTTATGGTGGCATTGAAGGTACAATAGCATGTAGTTTGGGTACACTGCAATCACCACATGGGATCAGTTTATGAGCAAACTAATAAGATAGTTTAAGTTAGAGTATGCAAAAGAAAAAGCTCAGGTAAAGCTTCACCTATTCACTCAAAAAGGAAGAGTGTAAGACTATTATTGAGAGTTCTTGGAACTATCACTTATGGTTCCTAGCATAGCCAAGCAAGAAGCCTTGTTATACTTTTTTGACTGGTTAAAGTCATGGGCAAGTATCGAGCTAAAGTAGCGTAAGGTCCAAAACTTGAGTCAAGCAATTACAGTTGCCAAATCGTTGGTTAAGTATCAATATACCAAGTTTATTAAGCCTAGGGGTAGCAGCTTAAGTGGGGGAGACAAGAGTAACTGCTCTTCATTAGAGGATGAGGTTGAGGAAAAGCCACGACATCACAATGCAAGGGTCGAAGAGCCTGATAAGGATAAAGGTAAGAAGGCTATTACCTTTAGCCACTTCTTGTGTTCAGGGTCACATATACCTAGGGATAGACCATAATAAAAGAAGCTTGTAGAAATTGTAGAGACTTATAAGGAGTCCAATGACAAGAATAATGGTAGCAATCAGCACGTTGAGGACTCTAATGGTGTGTTGAGGCTTGGTGCTATTCGGATGAACCAAGAGGAGCGAACTTCTCAAGCTCTCGATGAAGGCGATAATGATGTGGCTACAGAGAGCCACAAGTCAAGCTAATAAGATTAGTATAGTGTGGTCATGGAAAGCCACCAGTTAAACCAAAGAGATCAGGCAGACCCTTTCATTAGAGTGTACAAGGGTGACTCTTAAGCAAAAATTGGTTTGGCAACAAACGTGTCACTGTCAAGGTAAGAGAAAGGGGTGATCATGATCAGGCACCAAGGACCATCGAGATAAGAGACAAATAATGAACCAGTGTGCGTGTGCGCTAGAGGATCGACATTCCCTTTACAACAAAGGTATTGCTAGGACAAGCGGGAAAGAATATCATAGACTGTGCATAAGTTCTAGACCAAAAGGATCACATGATAGGACTTACTCGAGATGGTGCAAGTGAAGCACTAGGAAAGATTGAGACCATGGTCCTAAAGGAACATATTTTACCCAAGTGTATGAGCTAAGGCTAGGGCTAGAATGTAAGAGTACACTCATAGTGAGCTACAAGGTGCTAAGCATGAGGGCTGCTTGCTAGAAGGTTTTAAAATACCTCAGGATGTAGGACAAGTAGTCAGGTATAAAAAAGCCTAGAACTACCTAGAGATAGGCCATGTATATAGGTATGGAAAGGTTTAGAGAAGCTTGGAGGTAGACCAAGTGCATGGGCACCAAAGGTTTCAAAAGGGCTAGGCATAGGCACATGGAAAGACACTGTAGCACCTAGATAAAGAAGCTTTTAGAAGACCCTAGCTATAGGTAGAGTGGCACATAGATGAAGAAGACTTTAGAACCCATTTGGCGTAGGCACTCAGCGAAAGTGTTTGAACTCTTCCAAACCTAGGGCTCGATAGGGAGCCTAAGACTAGCATATGTCTAGAAAGGCTTTAGCCGACCTTATTGGAGCCTGGTCACCTTAGAACTATCTAGAAGGGCCTTAATGACCATATAGTTTGATTCATTGTAACCACAAGTACCAATAGGGCTTAAGTATAAATAGTAGAGCCTCCCTCTCATTTGTACAAAAGCCATAACTAAATGAAAGCATATGGAAGCATGAGTGTGAACATTAGGGACTTAAGCCTTAAGAGCCTTTGTAAAGAAGACATAAGGACAAACATACCCCATCAAGTAAATATACTAGTCATGCTTTAACCATTTCTTTCATAGTTTTCTCTTAAACTCCTAAGAGGTTAGTCAAGTTCCAGCACAAGTGCACGGCACAGTTGGTTTGTGCATGGCACCGAGTCTTTTTAAAGGCTGACTTAGGCATATGGATGGTGGTTTCCCACCTAAGGCCGCATGGTAAGTAGGCTTAAGCTCCCAGCCAATGACAATTGGTATCAAGCCAGTTCTAAATGGAGTTGGTATTAAAGTAGGTTTCAAACCTTGGTTACAATCGGTGTTGGTGTCAATTCTAGTGCATGCGCAGCTTGAGTGTTAGTGGGTCAATTATGCTATAGACTTGTAATGGGAAGTGTTGTATGGGTGATTGTTAGTTGTCGGTGCTAAGAATAGGGCATAAATACACTTGAGTGCTCTTAATGAAATTATGGAAAATCCTTAGTCTGAGCTTTGCAATTATGGTGCATGTGCCAAAGCATGGCTAGTAACCTTCAGGTGAAGTTCACGAGTGAAGTGCAAAAGGGCTGCCCACCCACAACAAGGGGAAAAAGGCTAGTTTGAAGGATCTATTGTCATCTATGGACTCTCGGTTGGTAAAATGTGAGTTAGCCATAGGAGATTTGATGGATTAGTTCAAGGACACTAAGCATTGTATCCAAGAGTTAGACTTGATATAGGAAGAACTCAAAGAAGAGATGCATGATGCCTTAACTCTAGAGATAGAAATGCTTACACAGTATAATGAAGCTCTAAAGGCTCAAGTGGTAGGCTTACGAGAATAAATAGAGCAACTTAGGCTAGAGTTTGTTGCGTTTCAAGCTACCATAGTTGCAAATAGGGGTTTAGGACCTACGATGAAAGTGCCCAAGCCAAAGCCATTCACAAGAAGTCACTCAACCAAAGAAGTCAACAACTTTGTATGGGGCATAGAGTAGTACTTTTGAATGGCTGGTATAGCACAGGAGGCTAAGGTAAACACTGTTGCCATGAACTTAATTGATGTGGCCCTATTATGGTGTTGTCAAAGCTGTAATAGCATGCAGTAAAGGGAGACTGCAACACCACATGGGATTAATTTGTGAGGAAACTAACAAGATAGTTTAAACTAGAGTATGATAAGAGGAAGCTTAGGTGAAGCTTCATCAGCTCACTCAAATGGAAAGAGTGTAAGACTATTGTTAGGAGTTCTTAGAATTGTCCACTTATGATTCCCAACATGGGGTGAGCAAAAAGCCCTTGTTTCTACTTTCTTGATAGGTTAAAGCCATGGGGCAAGAATCGAGTTAAAGTGGGCATAAGGTCCAAACTTGAGTCAGGCAATTGTAATTTCCAAATCATTGGTCGAGTATGAGTGCACCAAGTCTCCCAAGACTAGGGATAATAGCTTAAGTGAGAAAGACAAGAGTAATCACTCTTTATCAAAAGATGAGGTTGAGGAGAAGCTTTCGCATTGCAAGGAAAGGGTCGAAGAGTCTAACAAGGACAAAGGTAAGAAGGTCATTACTTTACCCTACTTCTTGTGTTTAAGATCACATAGGCCCAGAGATTGCCCATAATAAGAAAAGCTTGTAGCCATTGTAAAGACTTATAAGGAGTCCAATGAGAAGAATAATGGTAGCAATCAGCACCTTAAAGACTCCAATGGTGTGTTGAGGCTCAGTGCTATTTGATTGAGCCAAAAAAAGTAAAACTCTTAAGCTCTTGATAAAGGTGATAATGGTGTGGCTACAAAGAGCCACTAATCAAGCCAATAAGATCAGCAGAGTGTGGACATTGAGAGCCACTAGTCAAACCAAAGAGATCAACTAACCCCTTTTATCAAAGTGCATAGTGGTGACTCTAAGGAGAAAGTCAGTTTAATAGTAGACACATTAGTGTCAAGGCAACATAAAGGGATGATCACGATTAGGTGCCAAGGCTATTGGGATAAGTGGTAAACATCTATCTAGCATGCATGTGTGGTAAAAGATTGGCATTCCTCTAGCAACAAGGGCATTGCTAGAACAAGTGAGGGAGAATGTCACGGATCATGCATGAGTCATCGACCAAGAGGGTCACATGATAAGACTTGCTCAAGATGGTGAGATAAAGCATTAGGTAGGTTCAAGACCAAGTTCTTAAAGGCACATACTTTACCCAAGTGTGTGGGCCAAGGCTAAAGCTAGAGTGTAGGAGTACTTTCATGGTGAGCTATATGGTGTCAGACAAGATGATTGCTTGCTAAAAGGTTTTAGAACACCCTAGGATGTGGTGTAGGCAGTTAGACATAGAAAGGCCAAGAACATGGAAGGGTTAGACAAACCTGTAGGTAGGCTAGGTGCGCAGGTACCAAAAGTTTTAAAAGGACCAAGCATAGGCATAGTGACAAGCATTGTAGCATCTAGATGAAGAAGCCTGTAAAAGGTTAGTCGAGTTCTAGCACAAGTGCATGACATAGTTGATTAATGCATGACACCAAGTTGGTTTAAAGGCTGACTTAGGCATACAAATGGTAGTTTCCCACCTAAGGCTGAATGGTAGCTAGGCTTAAGCTCTTGGCTTGTGACATAGGCACAAGCTTGAGTTCAGCACAACTAAGCCTCTTTTCCACATACATGTTAATTAGTCAAGGCCATAGGCGTCTACAGGTCACTAGACTAACCAGTCACCAAATAACATGATGAGAAGGCTAGAATGGCCTAGATTTTGCTCTAGAGACATTATGATGGATATATGCAATGACAGGCCCATCATGTACACCTACTCCTCTCATGGAAAGGAAATGGGGGCTCAGACAACCAACTCTTAAAAAGCATGAGAGATTTTATAGATATGCTTGTAGTAGACATTAGAGCATTTGAAATACGAACACTTTTTTTAAACGAGCACATCCTGCACCAAGATTCCATAGGTTTTGATGGTGGTCAAGGCATGTCCTGACACTAAGGCCCAGCATATGCTGATGGTGTTTAACGTAACTGCCTACATCGAAAGCCATTTACTACCAATGCTGATCGAGGCATGTGCCCAAACCAAAGGTAGCATATGCCAATGGTGGTCAAGGCAAGTGCCCATACCTAGTGCCAACTTGTGTCAATGGTGGTTGAGGCAAGTTCCCATACCAAAGGCTAACTTGTGCTAATGATGTTTGAGGTATGTGCCCACACCATGCACCAGCATGTGCCATTAATGGTTAAGGCCTTAGTCAAACTTTGATTTTAGGCCACGATGCACATATTGGACTTAGGCATATGTTGGTTCAGCATTTTTTTACCTAGGGCACCATCGTTGGAGAACTTGATCGGTGACATTAGAGGTTCCAATCATTGGGGGTAAGGGCCAGGGAGGTGTTCGCACATTATATATGATGGGCACTAGTCCTTAGCCCTTATATTAGCCTTATATGCCCAAGGAACCTTGACAACTCACACCCCTTAAAGAACGTAAGGAGCTTTTATAGAGTTCGCAGCTAGTAGCCATTCAAGAGTCTAAAATAGGGGCATTTTTTTCAAATGGCCAAAAAATCTTCTACACTTTAATTTTTAGTTGAAGTTTTTTATGGAAGCCAATAAAAATACAAGGATCATGTATACCAAAATTAGGGCCAAAACTCCTTTTAAAAAATTTCAAAAAATCTAAATCGAGAAAAAATTTTAAAATTTATAAAAAATAAAAAATGAGTCATCTTGCCATGAAACTTCACCATGAAGGCTTTAAAGGACCATTATATGAATTTACAACCATAAAAATGTCATTGGTATAACAAAAATATGATGATGTGCTTGAACCCACCTATTGCCTAATCATGGTGCACATGGTGTGTAGCTTAGGCCCAAGATACTTACGCATGGTATAAGGCCCAACATATGTTGATCATGTTTGAGGGAATTACCTACACAAAGGCTAGCATGTGTCGATGGGGGTCAAAGCATGTGTTGAGATAAAGGGCCAACAAGTCCCGATGGTGGTTCAGATAAATGCATGCACTAAGGGTCTTTCGATGTCGATGGAGGTCAAGGCATGTGATGTGTCATAGTCCACTGGTCAAGCCTAGGGGTTCTTTTTGAGTCAAGGAATAGTTTTAGTTCTAGTAGGATAGGGTTTGACAGCCACAAAGACCATGCCTTGAGGCCTTCTAAAGGCCTAAGTTGTAGGGAACTACCCAAAATAGTGGTATAGGTAGTGATAAAGACTCCAAAGTCTCAGGCATAATGTTTAGGTTTGGTAGAATTGAGCCAGCCTAGTTATGGAACTAGTGAGTGCTTATATGAATTTGCAAGCCATAAAAATGGCATTGGCATGGTAGAAATATAAAAATGTGCCTTAACCCACCAACTACCTAATCGCGATATGCATAGTGCATAGCTCGAGCCTAGGATACCTATATGTGGTGAGTGGCTTAGCATGTGCCAATGTGTTCAAGGGAACTACTCACATAAAAGGTGAGCATGTTTTAATGGTGGTCAAAGCATGACCTGAGACTAAGGGTCAATATATCCTGATGGTGGTCGAGGCATGTGCATGTATCACAGTCCACATACTAGTCTAATCCCATAGGTTTTTTATAAGTTAAGGAGCAATTCCAATTCTAGCAAGACAAGGTTTGATGGCTAGATGGATAGGCCTTGAGGCTTACTAAGAGCCCAGGTTGTGGAAAGCTAGCCTAGAATAAAGGTATGGGTAGAGATCAAGATTTAAGAGGCTTAAGCATGGTGCTCATGTTTGACAGAATTGAGTTAGACCTAGGTATGGGTGCTAGTGAGCACTTATATGAATTTACAAGCTATAAAAATGGCATTGGCATGATAGAAATATAAAGATATGGTTGCACCCACCTACTACCCTGTTATGGTGTGCATGGTGCATGTGTCATGCCCTGGACAGGCGCTAGGTGCACAAGCTCAAGCACCCGAGGTTGAGGCTCGTGCACTGGAGCATAGCGGGGTTTGCACACTAGGCCTTGGTGAAGAGTCCAGATCATCGGTACAGCATACAACAAGATCTTCTAAAAGCACGTTGGATTAGTAGAAGCCTTCTGGAGGATTTGGTTGACCCTAAAAATCAAGAAACAGAGTCTTGTATTAATGTAATCTGTGTAATCCTTGATTGATTATAATTCCTTGATTCTAGAGATATAGCCATAAGTGTAGCTAGAGGCCTCAACTATAAATAGAGGGTCACCCTACCCTCTTTTATACATCATCTTACACTTTGCTTTAGTAAAATATAGAGCATATTCCAACAATCTCTTGTTCTTTTATTTTTCTCAAACTTGCGCATTCTATTCTTCCTATTGTTCTGGTGCTCGTACACTTGTGTTCTAGGCTGACTTAGGCTAGAAGGAGGTGATTCCAAGCCTAAGCTGACGAATTTTGAGTCTTAGGTCAGAGCCCATGATAGTTGGTATTAAAGTAGTTTTGGTTCTTCTTATTTGTGTGTGTTGTAGGTTAGATCACAGTCAAGGAGATGGCATCCCAATGCAATATGGCTAGCCAACAACCAGAGGCCCAGAAAGAAGGGTAGGAAAGGGGTAAGAAGACCAGTTTGAGAGACATCTGGTCTACCATAGATGAGAGGCTGTCCAAGGTAGAGGTGACCATGGGTGGCATAAAAGAGAAGCTTGATGATGTGGAGACTCATATTGAAGTGCTAGACTCCATGGAGGAGGAGCTCAAGGGTGAGTTTACAAGTTTGCTCTCAATCAAGGCTTGGATGTGATCCCCGAAAAGGAATGAGACCTTTGAGGCATAAGTGGAGACCATGCGCGATGGCATGAAGGCCATGTGCAAAGAGATAAAAGAGCTCAGGAGTGAGTTCGTTGCATGCAAGACTACTATAGGGATTGGCATATTTGCTGGGGCATCTAAGACCCGATGTGGAGATCGCCAAGCTCTAAGGGTTCAAGGGGACTAGGGCAATCAAAGAAGTAGACAACTACCTATAGGGCATGGAGTAGTACTTCTAGGCCACAGGCATGGCAAGATAAAGCTACCAGGTAAGCACTACATCAATTGTACCTTACTAATGTTGCCTTATTATGGTGAAGGTGCAGGTGTGTTGATGTGAGGTGCGGGAAGGTACCATGATTGGAACCTAGGTAGAGTTCCAAAATGAGTTCAGAGAGCAGTTATACTCAGAGTATGCCAATGATGAGGCATGGGCAAAGTTGTGTAGGCTTACCCATACAAGGGGACGATAAGGTGATTATGGTCCAGAAATTCTCTAAATCTGATGCTGCTAATTATAAATTGTAGTAATGGAGATGGTTATATTTTCTCTATGGATAGGTGAAGCTGTTAGGGATATTAGCCATACCAGATCGATGACTTAATTCCTCCAAGCCTACGTGGTCTTTAGGACCCAGGCAGTGCATAAATTCCTGGTTGTCCTGATATTAGTGCCTAACCTACATGATGATTCACACCCTTGTGAGGTATTGTTTGCTCTGACCCCTCTCGCCTTATAGTTTTATCCTACAAAAGGTGCCTCACAAGGAGGAAGAGGTGTAAACCCTTATATCCCAAGACCAATTCTAGTATTTAACTGATGTTAGATTTTTGACTTCACTTCAAGACCGTGACATCTTTCCCCACTCCAACGAGGGCCCATCATCCTCCATGGCATATCTTTAGTACCCTATAGAGTTGGCTTTGATTCCACTTGTCACAAATCGAGACTTAATATCCAAGCCTATGTGGCTGTGAGACTTAAGCATGCACTCATCTAGCATCCTAGATTAGCCTACTTACTACGGTTCACACCCTTGTAAGGTATTGTCTACTTTGCCCCTCT
>NW_019167871.1:20418651-20525098 GCF_002303985.1 Durio zibethinus | reverse complement strand
CATTTTACCGACATCCTTTACCTATATTGGTTCATTGACCAGAGGTTGTTCACCTTAGAGACCTGATACGATTATGAGTATGATTGGGCATGGATCGTAGTTGGTTCTCTAGATTTTCAAAGCCCAGCAGGGGCTCATTATACACCATGCAATGTGTAAGTGCTCTTTTGGTTGTTGGACCCTACTTTGGTTGAGCCATTTTTCAGGGTAGGCAAGCCATTAAATAAAAAAGATAACTTTCCGAGGCCTCCACCAACATCTTCAAACTCTTAACATTGCCATTAGTCACCGCATCTTGGTTTAGGAATTTTAGCTTGATTCCTTTTTGAAGCTTGTGCTGGATGTGCTATCGGATGACCTTTCCCTATCTTTTAGGATCGACTAACCCATGTGCAAGTGCCATTCACATGGAACTTTTCCCTTCTTCAGCCTTCAAATTTCTTATTTGAATATTTGCTACTACCACCAAGATATATACTGATGGTCGCTCTGGTCATGCTTTAGGTTTTGCACTGCCTTTACACCTTGCTATTCATTAGGGCCTGGCCCTTGCCCTAACAGCCATATATAGGTCGTGTGCTTAAGCACCATCCATTTTTAGAGCTAGTTGATTTGGCAGGTGAGTTGTTATACACTCCTTAGTGGATTTTGACTTTTATTACCACTATCCTATTATCTTAATTGACGACACCCTTTGTGGGTTCTAGGTTAGCATGCAGTTAGCATCGTAATCTAGCTTCTAGTTCATCCTACATCACTAGTTCTATTAACAAAATGGCCCACTAGGAGCTCACGATTCCATGGAGCAGCTTCATGAAGTAGCCTCACCTTCTTACCTATTTTAAGTTTAAGAATAGTCAAGGGTGTTGCACTTACGATGGCCTCTAATCATTGGGCTTTACTTGATAGAACTTGCTAAGGGCTCCAGCTATCATGAGAGAAACTTTAGAGAGAGCTAGCTACTAGACATTTCAATTAGTTTTCACCCTATACCCAAGTCAGACAAATGATTTGCATGTTAGTATTGCTGCAGGCCCTCCACCAGAGTTTCCTCTGCCTTTGCCTCACTCAGAGCAATCAAAAGTCAAGTTTGGTTGGTAGTGCACTACAAGGATCTTGCCAATTAGTTTCCTTATGCCTTTTGGGGTTTCTAGCTCATTGACTTGCACACATGTCAGACTCCTTGGTTTATGTTTCAAGATTGCTAGATGGGGAGCTTGTAGGTTGACCCCAGAAGCACATGTGGTGACACACATCTAGATGCATGTGTTGCATTCCATGATAGTGGTGACAACGTCTCTGTAAGCATATAAAAAGTTTGAGCTTAGGCCATTGCGATGATATTGCATCGATCCATACCCCAAGTGAATTGGTGACCAGCTCTTACCATTCCACATCCAACTGAGGTGCATCCCTAGCCCCCATCTACTTTCTACCAATAATTCATGCACTTTTTAACTCTTTTTTAAAGTCCTTTCATCTTTCCCTCATGATACTTGTTCGTTATTAGTCTCTTCCTGTATTTAGCCTTTGGATATAATTTACTACCTGATTAAAGCTACATTTCTAAACAACTCGACTCGCAATAGTGCCTCATGGTGTGATAGGTCTCTAAGCATAACGGGACTTTCACTGCTCTTTGATACCTCATTAGAGACAATGCAGCTGGGAGGCTTTACCAGCAACGATCACAGCACTATCATTATCGGGGGACTCACTTTTGGGCCAATAACAACCGATGAGATCATAAAAGGCCATTTTTTGCCCCTTCACCTGAAACTCAATGGGTGGGGGGTTAGAGGGGTGATGATGCATGACAACCCAGGCAATTCAGGGCCCTTAGGCCTAATGGCTTAGGGTAAAACTTGCATTCAAAGGGTCGATGGCTCATGGGATTCTGCAATTCACACCAAGTATCATATTTCACTATGTTCTTCATTGATGCGAGAGTTGAGATATCCATTGTTGAGAGTTGTTTTAGTTTTTCATGACAAAATGAGTTCACGGTGCCACCCATGCATCAATGGAAACTGATGATAATGGTAGACATGCTCTTTTTCATTTTGATCCCTTGGTGCAATTATGCTGGGGGATCGTTATCGACCAGAAGTGATGAGACTAATTTTTTGCTCACTCGACAGGTAAAAACAAAGTGACCATCGTGCACACCCACAACTGAAAGAGCCTTGGGGCACGAAAGGCTACCTTCACCCATCGATGTTTTGTTAAGATATTCACGTCATTCATTAAGCAAGTTTCAACAATTTCTTTCCACAAGTTCACCTATGAAAACCTTGTTATGACTTCTCCTTCCTCTAAATGATAAAGTTTAGTGGACTTTCATGATGTCATAGGCAACAAACCATCCACGTTGCCATAATTTGAACATTTCATGGACCATTCAATTGGTAAGAGTGATAGGTGATGTGTACAAAGGGTAGGGATGTAGTTAATGCAAGCTGATGACTCACGCTTACTAGGAATTCCTCATTGAAGACCAACAATGGCAATGATCATCTTTATCATGATGAAATTTCAAAAATTACCTAGCCTTATTAGCCAAGTCTTATAGAGACATTGAATACATTAGTGTATTGTGCGTGTGGGCCCCAAAATATCTAAGGGTATCATAGACTTGTATTGCCTCAAACTTCCTTTAGCCTAAAAAGCCATAGTCATTCTAAGAAGCTAGCCACAAAGGTTCACCTTCACATAGCTAGTTAGTAGGCTAAGGTCTCGTTCGTTAATTGAATTAAACAAACAAATCGCTCCACTAACTAAGAATGGCCATGCAATACTACCATAGAATAAAAAAAAAGCTCTTAATCTATCAATCCTTAGTATGTCTAGACTTGGTAAGTTTCCATGTGCTGAGTCAAATTAAGCCATAGGCTCCACTACTAGTGGTGCCCTTTCATCAATTCCTTTAAGTTTCAGCCTTATGACCATACTCCACCTGAAACCCAAGGACTTTAATTTCTTATAAGCTGTCAGAGGAGTCCTAAATGTAGCATCCATTGACCCTTGTTTAGCATCATTTATGGTTAAGACTAAGACAATATCTAATCATCTTTGAGCCATCAACTTTCATTCTTGATTAATGAAAACATCCTTGGCAAATGCTTTTACAGTTGTTCATCTTTCATAAATCCAAGAATTTCACATTTGACTATGAAATAAGAATGTCCTTGACTATCCCTATTAATCAATACTCTAATTGCCATAGCATCATCAAAAAATTGAACAACAGCAATGAAGCTTTCGACGATTAGAGGTGGGGGGCCAGGGGGTGTGCGCACATGATATGTGATAAGTGCTGGTCCTTGGCCCTTATATTGGCCCTTTATCCCCCAATGAACCTCAATAACTCACAACCCCTTAATGAGCATCAAAGCTTTTATGGTTCACAGTCAGTAGCCATTCAAGTGTCTAAAATGGGGACACTTTTTTCAAATGGCCACAAAATCTTCTACACTGATTTTTTAGTTGAATGTTTTTGTGGATGCTAACAAAAATACAAGAATTTTTCTACACATGGGATTTTGCAATTCTCACCAAGTACAACATTTTGCTATGTTCTTCATCAATGTGAAACCTAAGATATCTATTGCTGAGAGTCATTTTGGTTTTTTATGACAAAAAGAGTCACTGTGCCACTTGCAAACACACTGCGAAAGGGATTGCAACATCACATGCGCTCTTTTTCATTCTAGTTCCTTAGCGTGATATGAATCGAGGGCTCATTATTTGGCCACAAACGATGATACCAATCATTTTGCCCACTCAAGAGGCAAAACAAATTGACCATCTCACAAGCCCAAGTCTAGAAGAGGCTCAGGGCATGAAGGCATGCTTGCTCTATTAGTGTTTCATTAACACATTTGTGGGTCATTCGTTAAGCAAGTTTCAACAATGATCCTTCCCTAGGTTCACCTACATAAACATGGTTACAACCTCTCTCTCTTCTAAATGATAAAGTTCAGTGGACTTCCCATGATGTCGTAGGTAGCAAACCATCCACGTCACCATGATCCAAACACTTCACTAGACATTCAATCAGTAGGATGGGCGGTGTGTAAAAAGGGCAAGGATGTAGTCAACATTGAGCTGATGCTTGCATTTACTATCCCTAGCATGATGAAATTTCAAAGATTACCCGAACCTATTAGCCAAGGCTAAGACTCATTGAATACATCATGTAGCACACTTGCCAACCTAAAACATCTAAGGGCATCATAAACCTGTTATTGCCTTGAACTTCCTTAGCTTAAGTAGCCATAGTCCCTTTAAGAAGCTAGCCACAAAGGATCACCTCCATTATAGCTAGTTAGCAAGCTGAGGTCTTGTTCATAATTTGATTTAACTAGACAAATCACTCCACTAACTAAGAATTACCATGCACCACCTCCCATAGAATCAAGAAAGTACTCTTAGTCTATCAATCTTTACTATGTCTAAACCTGGTAAGTTTCCCTGTATTGATTCAAATTAAGCCATAGGTTGCACTCTTGGTGGTGCCCTTCCATCAATTCCTTTAAGTTTTAGCCTTGTAACCATACTCTCCCCAAAACCCAAAGACTTTGATTTCTCATAAGGTGTCGACGGAGTCTTGGAAAAGTAACATCCATCGGTCCTTTGGTCGACATCATTTATGGTTGAGACTAGGATGATATCTAATCATCTTCAAGCTTCGTAACTTTTATTTTTGATTAATGAAAACATCCTTGATAAATGCTTTCACAATTGTTCATCTTTCATAAATCCAAAAATTTCATCTCTGACTATGAAATACGAATGCCCCCGACTATCCTTGTTAATTTTTACTTTGATCTCAAAGGCCACCATATATAGAAATCCTATAATGTTATCTTATGCTAATGTATACAAGTATAGGCCTTACTTTGAGCCACTCTATTTTTTTCAAAATAGCAGCACTAGAGGAATGACCTGACCCAGTTAAGGCTATGAGCACATTTCTATCAAAGGGATCAGTAGATTGATGCTCACTGTGGGTAGGCCAGATGACCCAACCCTAATTTTGACCATGAGCTTTTTAACTGCAACAACTGGAATTACCATAGCTACTGGCACTAGACTTGCCCTCCAATGGATGCTTATTAAGGATTTAGATTGTACTCATTTCAATTACCGAACTCATAGAGCCTGATATTATTATTTATTGTGACTACCACCCCATGTCAGGATTGAGTAATTTGCACACTTGCTACCTTCTTTAGATTTGCTAGTTGTTTCTTAAGGTCTCTCTTCGGATTGAACCCTAATTCTCTGCTACCCGTCACCACCATGGTAGGCCACTATCCTACCATCGAAAGTTGATAAGGTAGAAATTTGAATGATGCATCATCGACATAAAGGCCGCACAATTTATTGAGTTATTATGAATCATTAGAGCAATGGTTAAAGCCTGTGTCAACCTTTTATCTAATAAATGCATCCCTTCTAGAAGTTAGGTTTGTTACATGTATTAGCTCTAGAATTACTATGGTCATTTGAGTAGTAGATACCATCAAACAAACTATAATTGATTTAATGAGCCATTTGTAGTTTCATAGTTTGAATTAGCAAATACTTACACATGCATGGCTTAATCTTTGAGACAAGCTTTTGACACTGGTAGGATCAACCACATAGCATTCTTTTAGGATGTTAGCACCTCATGGACCTAAATACACTGATAGAGCAATAAAGAGAGCCAACATGAAGCACAAGTGTTATGCATGTTGAGCATGTAAAATCCTGTGCCCATAAAACATTTCGCATCTAAGAGCTTGATCGAACACTATTGCACCAATGTGGCCACACAGGTTTGGGTGGCATACTTGGGACATAAGGCATGATTAAGGTCAACCCATAGCCCCTAAGGACACAAGACGGATAAGGGATGCTAAGACATCCAGTTTCAATTGATTTAGGTATGCAGCATAAGATCCCGATTGTGCCCCCAAGGTACGATGACCACATGAAGGAGATTGAAGATGATGGCATGTCAACAATTCGATGAATCAAGCATGGAGCCTAAAATCGATGTATCTCTAGAAAAACGTTAGCTAACTTTGTTAAAGCTTAGAAACCTTCAAACTATCTAGAAGGCCCTTAATAGCCATACACTTGGATTTATTATAACCATTAGTACCAAAGGGGCTCAATTATAAATAAAGAACCTTCCCCTCATTTATACATAAGCCATAACCAAATGAACATAGAGAAGCAGGAATGTAAGCATTAGCGACATAGGCTTTGAGAGCCTTTGTAGAAAACACATAAGGGGCTGTGTTCCAAGAGTAAGTGTACATCCCTATCAAGTAAATAAACTACTATTGCCTTAACCATTTCCTTTCTAGCTTTTTCCTAAACTCGTAGGAGGTTAGTTGAGTTCCAGCATAAGTGAATGGCATAATCGATTAGTGTATGGCACCTAGTCGGTTTAAAGACTAAGTTAGGAATACAAATGGTAGTTTCCCACCTAAGGTTGCATGGTAGCTAGGCTTAAGCTCCTAGCCCATGATAGTTGGTATCAGTGCTATTTCTAACTAGAGTTGGTATCAGAGTAAGTTTCAAACCTTGGTTACGATCAGTGTTGGTGTCAGTTTGAGTGCATGAGTAGCTTGTGTGTTAGTGTGTCAGTTGTGCTGTAAACTTGCAATGGGAAGTATTGTGTGGGCGATTGCTGGTTGTCAATGCCAAGAGTGGGGCATAAATATGTGTGGGTGCTCCTAAGTAAATTATGGGAAGTTCTTAGTCCAAGCTTTGTAATTATGATGCACATGAAAAAGCATGGCTAGTAACTTTCAAGTGGAGTGCATAAGTGAAGTGCAAGAGGGCAACCCACCTATAAGCAAAGAGAAAAAGACTGGTTTGAAGGATCTATTATCATCCATGGCTTCTCGATTGGCAAAATAAAAGTTAGCCATGAAAGATTTGAGGGATCAATTTAAAGACACTGAGGATTGCATCCAACAGCTGGACTTGGCATAGGAAAAGCTTAAAAAAGAAATGCATTATGTCTTGACTCAAGAGATAGAAGTGCTTACACAACAAAATGAAGCTCTAAAAGCTCAGGTGGTAGCCTTATAAGAAGAACTAGAGCAACTCAAGCAAGAATTTGTTGTATTTTGGGTTGCATAGTTGCAAATAAAGTTTAAGACCTAGGGTGAAAGTCCTAAGCCAAAGCCATTTGTTAGAAGTCGCTCAACTAAAGAAGTTGACAACTTCATGTGGGGTATGGGGTATACTTCATAGTGGTTAGTACAGTGAAGGAAGCCATGGTAAGCATGCTATCATGTACTTAACTAATGTGGCCTTGTTATGATGGCATCGAAGGTACAATAGCATGCATTATGGGTACACTGCAATCACCATATAGGATCAGTTTATGAGCGAACTAATAAGATAGTTTAAGTTAGAGTATGCAAAAGAAAAAGCTCAGGTAAAGCTTCACCAATTCACTCAAAAAAGAAGAGTGTGAGACTATTATTGAGAGTTCTTGGAACTATCACTTATAGTTCCCAGCATAGCCAAGCAAGAAGCCTTGTTATACTTCTTTGACTGGTTAAAGTCATGGGCAAGTATCGAGCTAAAGTAGCGTAAGGTCCAAAACTTGAGTCAAGCAATTACAGTTGTCAAATCGTTGGTTAAGTATCAATATACCAAGTTTCTTAAGCCTAGGGGCAGCAGCTTAAGTGGGGGAGACAAGAGTAACTGCTCTTCATTAGAGGATGAGGTTGAGGAAAAGCCACGACATCACAATGCAAGGGTCGAAGAGCTTGATAAGGACAAAGGTAAGAAGGCTATTACCTTTAGCCGCTTCTTGTGTTCAGGGTCACATATACCTAGGGATAGACCATAATAAAAGAAGCTTGTAGAAATTGTAGAGGACTTATAAGGAGTCCAATGACAAGAATTAATGGTAGCAATCAGCACGTTGAGGCGACTCTAATGGTGTGTTGAGGCTTGGTGCTATTCGGATGAACCAAGAGGAGCGAACTTCTCAAGCTCTCGATGAAGGCGATAATGATGTGGCTACAGAGAGCCACAAGTCAAAGCTAATAAGATTAGTATAGTGTGGTCATGAAAGCCACCAGTTAAACCAAAGAGATCAGGCAGACCCTTTCATTAGAGTGTACAAGGGTGACTCTTAAGCAAAAATTGGTTTTGGCAAACAAACGTGTCACTTGTCAAGGTAAGAGAAAGGGGTGATCATGATCAGGCACCAAGGACCATCGAGATAAGAGACAAATAATGAAACCAGTGTGCGTGTGCGCTAGAGGATCGACATTCCCTTTACAACAAAGTATTGCTAGGGACAGCGGGAAAGAATATCATAGACTGTGCATAAGTTCTAGACCAAAAGATCACATGATAGGACTTACTCGAGATGGTGCAAGTGAAGCACTAGGAAAGATTGAGGACCATGGTCCTAAAGGAACATATTTTACCCAAGTGTATGAGCTAAGGCTAGGGCTAGAATGTAAGAGTACATTCATAGTGAGCTACAAGGTGCTAAGCATGAGGGCTGCTTGCTAGAAGGTTTTAGAATACCCCAGGATGTAAGACAAGTAGTCAAGTATAAAAAAGCCTAGAACTACCTAGAGATAGGCCATGTATAGAGGTATGGAAAGGTTTAGAGAAGCTTGGAGGTAGACCAAGTGCATGGGCCACCAAAGGTTTCAAAGGGCTAGGCAGAGGGCACATTGGAAAGACAGCTGTAGCACCTAGATAAAGAAGCTTTTAGAAGGACCCTAAGCTATAGGTAGATGTGGCACATAGATGAAGAAGATCTTTAGAACCCCATTTGGCGTAGGCACTCAGCGAAAGTGGTTTGAACTCTGTCCATAACCTAGGGCCTCGATAGGGAGCCTAAGGATAGCATATGTCTAGAAAGGCTTAGCCGACCCTTATTGGAGCCTGGTCACCTTAGAACTTCTTAGGAAGGCCTTAATGACCATATAGTTTGATTCATTGTAACCACCAGTACCAATAGGGCTTAAGTATAAATAGTAGAGCCTCCCTCTCATTTGTACAAAAGCCATAACTAAATGAAAGCATATGGAAGCATGAGTGTGAACATTAGGGACTTAAGCCTTAAGAGCCTTTGTAAAGAAGACATAAGGACAAACATACCCCATCAAGTAAATATACTAGTCATGCTTTAACCATTCTTTCATAGTTTTCTCTTAAACTCCTAAGAGGTTAGGTCAAGTTCCAGCACAGTGCACGCACAGTTGGTTTGTGCATGGGCACCGAGTCTTTTTAAAGGCTGACTTAGGCATATGGATGGTGGTTTCCCACCTAAGGCCGCATGGTAAGTAGGGCTTAAGCTCCCAGCCAATGACAATTGGTATCAAGCCAGTTCTAAATGGAGTTGGTATTAAAGTAGGTTTCAAACCTTGGTTACAATTGGTGTTGGTGTCAATTCTAGTGCATGCGCAGCTTGAGTGTTAGTGGGTCAATTATGCTATAGACTTGTAATGGGAAGTGTTGTATGGGTGATTGTTAGTTGTCGGTGCTAAGAATAGGGCATAAATACACTTGAGTGCTCTTAATGAAATTGTGGAAAATCCTTAGTCTGAGCTTTGCAATTATGGTGCATGTGCCAAAGCATGGCTAGTAACCTTCAGGTGAAGTTCACGAGTGAAGTGCAAAAGGGCTGCCCACCCATAACAAGGGGAGAAAGGCTAGTTTGAAGGATCTATTGTCATCTATGGACTCTCGGTTGGTAAAATGTGAGTTAGCCATAGGAGATTTGATGGATTAGTTCAAGGACACTAAGCATTGTATCCAAGAGTTAGACTTGATATAGGAAAAACTCAAAGAAGAGATGCATGATGCCTTACTCTAGAGATAGAAATGCTTACACAGTATAATGAAGCTTTAAAGGCTCAAGGGGTAGGCTTATGAGAAGAAATAGAGCAACTCAGGCTAGAGTTTGTTGCGTTTCAAGCTACCATAGTTGCAAACAGGGGTTTAGGACCTACGATGAAAGTGCCCAAGCCAAAGCCATTCACAAGAAGTCACTCAACCAAAGAAGTCAACAACTTTGTATGGGGCATAGAGTAGTACTTTTGAATGGCTGGTATAGCACAGGAGGCTAAGGTAAACACTGTTGCCATGAACTTAATTGATGTGCCCTATTATGTGTTGTCAAAGCTGTAATAGCATGCAGTAAAGGGAGACTGCAACACCACATGGGATTAATTTGTGAGGAAACTAACAAGATAGTTTAAACTAGAGTATGATAAGAGGAAGCTTAGGTGAAGCTTCATCAGCTCACTCAAATGGAAAGAGTGTAAGACTATTGTTAGGAGTTCTTAGAATTGTCACTTATGATTCCCAACATGGGTGAGCAAAAAGCCTTGTTCTACTTTCTTGATAGGTTAAAGCCATGGGCAAGAATCGAGTTAAAGTGGCATAAGGTCCAAAACTTGAGTCAGGCAATTGTAATTTCCAAATCATTGGTCGAGTATGAGTGCACCAAGTCTCCCAAGACTAGGGATAATAGCTTAAGTGAGAAAGACAAGAGTAATCACTCTTTATCAAAAGATGAGGTTGAGGAGAAGCTTTCGCATTGCAAGGAAAGGGTCGAAGAGTCTAACAAGGACAAAGGTAAGAAGGTCATTACCTTTACCTACTTCTTGTGTTTAAGATCACATAGGCCCAGAGATTGCCCATAATAAGAAAAGCTTGTAGCCATTGTAAAGACTTATAAGGAGTCCAATGAGAAGAATAATGGTAGCAATCAGCACCTTAAAGACTCCAATGGTGTGTTGAGGCTCAGTGCTATTTGATTGAGCCAAAAAAAGTAAAACTCTTAAGCTCTTGATAAAGGTGATAATGGTGTGGCTACAAAGAGCCACTAATCAAGCCAATAAGATCAGCAGAGTGTGGACATTTGAGAGCCACTAGTCAAACCAAAGAGATCAACTAAACCCCTTTTATCAAAGTGCATAGTGGGTGACTCTAAGGAGAAAGTCAGTTTAATAGTAGACACATTAGTGTCAAGGCAACATAAAGGGATGATCACGATTAGGTGCCAAAGGCTATTGGGATAAGTGGTAAACATCTATCTAGCATGCATGTGTGGTAAAAGATTGGCATTCCTCTAGCAACAAGGGCATTGCTAGAACAAGTGAGGGAGAATGTCACGGATCATGCATGAGTCATCGACCAAGAGGGTCACATGATAAGACTTGCTCAAGATGGTGAGATAAAGCATTAGGTAGGTTCAAGACCAAGTTCTTAAAGGCACATACTTTACCCAAGTGTGTGGGCCAAGGCTAAAGCTAGAGTGTAGGAGTACTTTCATGGTGAGCTATATGGTGTCAGACAAGATGATTGCTTGCTAAAAGGTTTTAGAACACCCTAGGATGTGGTGTAGGCAGTTAGACATAGAAAGGCCAAGAACATGGAAGGGTTAGACAAACCTGTAGGTAGGCTAGGTGCGCAGGTACCAAAAGTTTTAAAAGGACCAAGCATAGGCATAGTGACAAGCATTGTAGCATCTAGATGAAGAAGCCTGTAAAAGGTTAGTCGAGTTCTAGTACAAGTGCATGACATAGTTGATTAATGCACGACACCAAGTTGGTTTAAAGGCTGACTTAGGCATACAAATGGTAGTTTCCCACCTAAGGCTGAATGGTAGCTAGGCTTAAGCTCTTGGCTTGTGACACAGGCACGGGCTTGAGTTCAGCACAACTAAGCCTCTTTTCCACATACATGTTAATTGGTCAAGGCCATAGGTGCCTACAGGTCACTAGACTAACCAGTCACCAAATAACATGATGAGAAGGCAAGAATGGCCTAGATTTTGCTCTAGGGACATTATGATGGATATATGCAATGACAGGCCCATCATGTACACCTACTCCTCTCATGGAAAGGAAATGGGGGCTCAGACAACCAACTCTTAAAAAGCATGAGAGATTTTATAGATATGCTTGTAGTAGACATTAGAGCATTTGAAATACGAACACTTTTTTTAAACGAGCACATCCTGCACCAAGATTCCATAGGTTTTGATGGTGGTCAAGGCATGTCCTGACACTAAGGCCCAGCATATGCTGATGGTGTTTAACGTAACTGCCTACATCGAAAGCCATTTACTACCAATGCTGATCGAGGCATGTGCCCAAACCAAAGGTAGCATATGCCAATGGTGGTCAAGGCAAGTGCCCATACCTAGTGCCAACTTGTGTCAATGGTGGTTGAGGCAAGTTCCCATACCAAAGGCTAACTTGTGCTAATGATGTTTGAGGTATGTGCCCACACCATGCACCAGCATGTGCCATTAATGGTTAAGGCCTTAGTCAAACTTTGATTTTAGGCCACGATGCACATATTGGACTTAGGCATATGTTGGTTCAGCATTTTTTTACCTAGGGCACCATCGTTGGAGAACTTGATCGGTGACATTAGAGGTTCCAATCATTGGGGGTAAGGGCCAGGGAGGTGTTCGCACATTATATATGATGGGCACTAGTCCTTAGCCCTTATATTAGCCTTATATGCCCAAGGAACCTTGACAACTCACACCCCTTAAAGAACGTAAGAGCTTTTATAGGTTCGCAGCTAGTAGCCATTCAAGAGTCTAAAATAGGGGCATTTTTTTCAAATGGCCAAAAAATCTTCTACACTTTAATTTTTTAGTTGAAGTTTTTTATGGAAGCCAATAAAAATACAAGGATCATGTATACCAAAATTAGGGCCAAAACTCCTTTTAAAAAAATTTCAAAAAATCTAAATCGAGAAAAATTTTAAAATTTATAAAAAATAAAAAATGAGTCATCTTGCCATGAAACTTCACATGAAGGCTTAAAGGACCATTATATGAATTTACAACCATAAAAATGTCATTGGTATAACAAAAATATGATGATGTGCTTGAACCCACCTATTGCCTAATCATGGTGCACATGGTGTGTAGCTTAGGCCCAAGATACTTACGCATGGTATAAGGCCCAACATATGTTGATCATGTTTGAGGGAATTACCTACACAAAGGCTAGCATGTGTCGATGGGGGTCAAAGCATGTGTTGAGATAAAGGGCCAACAAGTCCCGATGGTGGTTCAGATAAATGCATGCACTAAGGGTCTTTCGATGTCGATGGAGGTCAAGGCATGTGATGTGTCATAGTCCACTGGTCCAAGCCTAGGGGTTCTTTTTGAGTCAAGGAATAGTTTTAGTTCTAGTAGGATAGGGTTTGACAGCCACAAAGACCATGCCTTGAGGCCTTCTAAAGGCCTAAGTTGTAGGGAACTACCCAAAATAGTGGTATAGGTAGTGATAAAGACTCCAAAGTCTCAGGCATAATGTTTAGGTTTGGTAGAATTGAGCCAGGCCTAGTTATGGGAACTAGTGAGTGCTTATATGAATTTGCAAGCCATAAAAATGGCATTGGCATGGTAGAAATATAAAAATGTGCCTTAACCCACCAACTACCTAATCGCGATATGCATAGTGCATAGCTCGAGCCTAGGATACCTATATGTGGTGAGTGGCTTAGCATGTGCCAATGTGTTCAAGGGAACTACTCACATAAAAGGTGAGCATGTTTTAATGGTGGTCAAAGCATGACCTGAGACTAAGGGTCAATATATCCTGATGGTGGTCGAGGCATGTGCATGTATCACAGTCCACATACTAGTCTAATCCCATAGGTTTTTTATAAGTTAAGGAGCAATTCCAATTCTAGCAAGACAAGGTTTGATGGCTAGATGGATAGGCCTTGAGGCTTACTAAGAGCCCAGGTTGTGGAAAGCTAGCCTAGAATAAAGGTATGGGTAGAGATCAAGATTTAAGAGGCTTAAGCATGGTGCTCATGTTTGACAGAATTGAGTTAGACCTAGGTATGGGTGCTAGTGAGCACTTATATGAATTTACAAGCTATAAAAATGGCATTGGCATGATAGAAATATAAAGATATGGTTGCACCCACCTACTACCCTGTTATGGTGTGCATGGTGCATGTGTCATGCCCTGGACAGGCGCTAGGTGCACAAGCTCAAGCACCCGAGGTTGAGGCTCGTGCACCTGGAGCATTAGCGGGGGTTTGCACACTAGGCCTTGGTGAAGAGTCCAGATCATCGGTACAGCATACAACAAGATCTTCTAAAAGCACGTTGGATTAGTAGAAGCCTTCTGGAGGATTTGGTTGACCCTAAAAATCAAGAAACAGAGTCTTGTATTAATGTAATCTGTGTAATCCTTGATTGATTATAATTCCTTGATTCTAGAGATATAGCCATAAGTGTAGCTAGAGGCCTCAACTATAAATAGAGGGTCACCCTACCCTCTTTTATACATCATCTTACACTTTTGCTTTAGTAAAATATAGAGCATATTCCAACAATCTCTTGTTCTTTTATTTTTCTCAAACTTGCGCATTCTATTCTTCCTATTGTTCTGGTGCTCGTACACTTGTGTTCTAGGCTGACTTAGGCTAGAAGGAGGTGATTCCAAGCCTAAGCTGACGAATTTTGAGTCTTAGGTCAGAGCCCATGATAGTTGGTATTAAAGTAGTTTTGGTTCTTCTTATTTGTGTGTGTGTAGGTTAGATCACAGTCAAGGAGATGGCATCCCAATGCAATATGGCTAGCCAACAACCAGAGGCCCAGAAAGAAGGGTAGGAAAGGGGTAAGAAGACCAGTTTGAGAGACATCTGGTCTACCATAGATGAGAGGCTGTCCAAGGTAGAGGTGACCATGGGTGGCATAAAAGAGAAGCTTGATGATGTGGAGACTCATATTGAAGTGCTAGACTCCATGGAGGAGGAGCTCAAGGGTGAGTTACAAGTTGCTCTCAATCAAGGCTTGGATGTGATCCCCGAAAAGGAATGAGACCTTTGAGGCATAAGTGGAGACCATGCGCGATGGCATGAAGGCCATGTGCAAAGAGATAAAAGAGCTCAGGAGTGAGTTCGTTGCATGCAAGACTACTATAGGGATTGGCATATTTGCTGGGGCATCTAAGACCCATGTGGAGATCGCCAAGCTCTAAGGGTTCAAGGGGACTAGGGCAATCAAAGAAGTAGACAACTACCTATAGGGCATGGAGTAGTACTTCTAGGCCACAGGCATGCAAGATAAAGCTACCAAGGTAAGCACTACATCAATGTACCTTACTAATGTTGCCTTATTATGGTGAAGGTGCAGGTGTGTTGATGTGAGGTGCGGGGTACCATGATTGGAACCTAGGTAGAGTTCCAAAATGAGTTCAGAGAGCAGTTATACTCAGAGTATGCCAATGATGAGGCATGGGCAAAGTTGTGTAGGCTTACCCAACAAGGGGAGATAAGGGATTATGTCCAGAAATTCTCTAAACTGATGCTTCAAATCTAAAATCTGAGTAAGATAGAGGGTATATTTTCTTTCATGGATAGGTTGAAGCTGTAGGTGAAGTGCCATAGATCGAGACTTAATCTCCAAGCCTACGTGGCTTTAGGACCCAGGCATGCATAAATCCGGTGTCCTAGATTAGCCTACCTACTATGATTCACACCCTTGTGAGGTATTGTTTGCTCTGACCCCTCTCGCCTCATAGTTTTATCCCACAAAAGGTGCCTCACAAGGAGAAAGAGGTGTGAACCCTTATATTCCAAGACCAATTCTAGTATTTAATTGATGTCAGATTTCTGACTTCACTTCAAGACCGTGACATCTTTCCCCACTCCAACGAGGGCCCACCATCCTCCATGGCATATCTTTAGTACCCTATAGATTTGGCTTTGATTCCACTTGTCATAAATCAAGACTTAATATCCAAGCCTATGTGACTGCAAGACCTAAGCATGCACTCATCCAGCATCTTAGATTAGCCTACTTACTACGGTTCACACCCTTGTAAGGTATTGTCTACTTTAGCCCCTCTGGCCTTATGGTTTTGTCCCACAAAAGGTGCCTCACAAGGAAGAAGAGGTGTGAACCCTTATATCCTAAGACCAATTCTAGTACTTAACTGATATGGGATCTTAACTTCACTTTAGGACCATGATAGAAGCATGAGCTACAAAGGCAGGGAGTTCGTGACTTGGCTAAAGCCATGACTACTATTGAGTCCTTAGTGGAGTTCAAACAATTGAACAAGTTTAAGTCTTCTAAGCCCAAGGGAAAAGGTTGATTGATACTGGCTTTATCAGGCTATCTAAGGTGCCATATGGTGCACTCATTTTATTCCAGCATAAGCATGATGGGTCGTTGCAGTTGTGTATAGATTATCAAGCTTTGAACAAGCTGACCATCAAGAACAAGTATCCTATCCCACTCATTGTGAAATTGTTTGACCAACTTGGGAGTTCAAGGTGGTTCACGAAGCTGAATTTGAGATCAGGCTACAATCAGGTCAGGATTGTGGAAAGAGATAAACCCAAAACAATGTGTGTCACTCGGTATGGCTCATATGAGTTCTTGTTCATGCCATTTGGACTCACCAATGCCCCAGCAACTTTTTGTACACTCATGAACAAGGTACTTCAGTCATTCCTTGATCGATTTGTTGTGGTTTATCTAAATGACATTGTGATCTATAGCTAGAAGTTGGGAGAGCATGTAGACCACTTGAGACAGGTGTTCGAGGTGTTATAAGTGCACAACCTATATGTTAAAAAGGAAAAGTGCTCATTTGCCCAGTAGGAGATCTTGTTCTTAGGCCGTACAGTGGGAGGTGGTAGGATTCGCATGGATGAAGGCAATGTGCATGCATTATTGGAGTGGGAACCAACAACCAAGGTCATTGAGTTGAGGTCATTCCTTAGGCTGGTCAACTACTACAGATCAAAGGCCACTCAACCATAACCACGCCATTAATTGACTTGCTCAAGAAAAAAAAGCATGGTAGTGGAGTGTAGGGTGCCAAGAAGCCATTAATTGGTTGAAGCATGCTATGATCAAGAAACCAGTCTTGGCCTTGCCAGACCATGCGGAAGTAGTATGAGGTGCATATATACACATTAGATTATGTAATAGGGGGTGTGTTGATGTAGGATGGACATCCAGTTGCATTCGAGAGTCAAAAAGCTCAATAAGACTAAGCGTAGGTACATGGTCTAAGAGAAGGAGATGACTACAATGGTGCACTACTTACGCACTTAGGGCCATTACCAATTGGGGTCGAGGTTTGTGGTCAGAATGGACAATGTGGCAACCAATTACTTCTAGTCATAGAAGAAGCTATCCACTAAGCAGGTGAGGTGGCAGGATTTTCTTATGGAGTTTGATTTCTAGACGAAGTATAAGCCAGGGTGGGTGAACCTGCTGGTTGATGCCCTGAGCAAAAAGGCAAACCTTACTACCATTAGCCAACCAAAAGGGTCTTTAGTGCCATGCATCAAGAAAGGGCTTGTGCATGATCCTACACCCAAGGCTTTCATGGAGTATGCCTAACAAGGTAAGACTATGCGATTTTGGTTGCAGGATGGTTTGTTATACACCAAGGGTAGTAGGCTGTTTGTGCCATAGCATGGGATGCTTTGTAGGGAAGTCATGCATGAGTCCCATGATTCAAGGTTGGTTGGACACCAAGGGGTGAGTCGTACCTTGGCTTTGATAGAGCATCGATACTACTAGCTGTACATGAGGGAAGATGTAGAGGCCTATGCGAAGAATTATCTTGTGTTCCAACATGACAAGGTGGAGCTTAAGAAACCAAGTGATCTTTTGGAACCATTGCCAGTGCCAGAGCAACCATAGGAGAGCATCACTTTGGACTTTATAGTCAGTCTACCCAAAGTAGAGGGATTTGGAAGTATCATGGTAGTGATGGACAGGTTTTCCAAGTATGGAATTTTCATTCCAACAACTAAAGAGTGCCTAGCCGAAGAAGTAGCCTAGTTGTTCCTGAAGAACATGGTGAAGTACTAGGGAGTGCTGAGAAACATTGTTAGTGATCGAGACAAGCATTTCACAGGTAGGTTCTGGACTGAGTTATTCAAGCTATTGAGGTCAGACTTGAACTTTTCCACCAGCATACATCCGCAGACTGATGAATAGACTGAGCATGCGAATAGGCTATTGGAGGTCTACCTCAGGCACTATGGGAGTGCCATGCAAAGGACTGGCCAAAGTTATTAGATGTCACCCAATTTTCTTCCAACTTACAAAGGAGCGAGGCAATGAACTAGATTCCATTCGAGATCATGACAGGTCAGTAACTGCTAACACCCGATTCGATTACTGTAGGTTATACAAGGCAGAAATTTAATAGTATACAAGTTTGCAAAGGCTTGGCAGGAGCAATCTGACTTGGCCAAAGTGTATCTACACAAAGTAGCAAAGAGGTTGAAGAAGTGGGTAGACCATAATAGGTGGGACATGCAGTTCCAAGTAGAATACTTGGTGTTGGTGAAGCTACATCCCATTGTGTACTACAAGGGGCTGCACAAAGGCCTAGTCCAAAGGTATGAAGGACCTTTTTGAGTAGTCAAGAGAGTAGGCAAGGTTGCCTATAAGTTAGATATGCCACCCAATCTAAAGGTACACTCGGTGTTCCAAGTTAGCATGCTCAAGCAATTTTGTGAGGATAAAGAGATCTAGGATGGGCAGAGTCAAAGCATGCACCATTGGAAGCTAGGGCCTTATATGAGAAAGAGGTCCACAGCATCATAGTTGACCAAAAAGTGAGGCAGAAGAACAAATAACCAAGACAAGAGTACTTGGTGTGTTGGAAGGGACTTTCAAATAGTAAGACAAGCTAGGAACCAACAGAAGACTTATGGTAGTTTTAGGACTAGATGAAGCAGTACGATGCAAAGGATGCAACGAGGGCATTGCGTAATCAAATGGGTGAGAATGTCATGCTTTGGGCAAGTGCGCCAAGTGCACAGGCTCAAGCAATCGAGGTTGAGGGTCGTGCACCAGGAGCATTGGTGAAGGTTTACAGACTAGCCCTTGAAAAAAAGTCCAAACCGCCTGCATAGCATACAGGCCAGCTTGCACAACCAAGGCCAAGCTCACAAGATGCTTGTACCACATCCAAGAAAGCCCAAGAGAGAAAGTGTACAATAAGATCTTCTAGAAATGCATAGGATCAGCAGGAGCCTTCTAGAAAATTTGGTTGACCCTAAAAATCTGGAAGCAGAATCATGTATTAATGTAATCTGTGTGATCCTAGATTGATTGTAATTCTTTGATTCTAAGGATTTAGCCATAAGTGCAGTTGGAGACCTCAACTATAAATAGAGGGTCACCCTACCCTCATTTATACATCATCTTACACTTTTGCTTCAGTAAAATATAGAGTATATTCCAACAATTCTCTTGTTTTTTATTTTTCTCAAACTTGTGCATTCTGTCCTTTCCATTATTCTAGTGCTAGCACACTTGTGTTCTAGGCTAACTTAGGCTAAAAGGTAGTGATTCCAAGCCTAAGGCCGCACAGATTCTAAGTTTTAGGTCGAAGCCCATGACACACATCCTGAGCCTAGGATACCCACGCATGGTGTACGACACAACATGTGTTGATGGTGGTCGAAGCATATGTCAAGACCAAGGGCCAAGATGTATCAATTATGGTTAAGGCATATGCATGTGTCATAGTTTGTAAGCTGGTCCAAGCCTATGGGTTCTTTCTGAGTTAAGGAGTAGTTCTAGTTCTAGTGGGATAGGGTTCGATAGCTAAAAGGACCAGGCATTAAAGCCTACTAGAGACCCAAGTTATAAGGAACTAGCATAGAGTAGTGGTATGGGTAGTGATCAAGACTCTTAAGGCTCAGACACAATGTTCATGTTTGGCAAAATTGAACCAGGCCTAGGTGTGGGCAATAGTGAGCGCTTATGCAAATTTACAAGCAATAAAAATGGCATTGGCATGACAGAAATATGAAGATGTGCTTGAACCCACCTACTATTTATCGTGTGTGCATGGTGCCTAGCCCAGCATATATTGATGGTGTCTGAGGGAACTACTTGCACAAAGGGCCTACATGTGTTGATGGTGGTCGAAACATACACTGAGACCATGGGCCAACATGTCCCGATGGTGCTTGAGGCATGTGCATGTGTCATGGGCCTAGGACTTAAACCAAATGTGCCATGTGGCCTTAGGCTGGACTCCCTCCTTGTATGCCTAAGTTAGTATGCAAACACTTTCAAGTAATGAGCACTCAAAAGAACATTGAAAGGCACTATAAAGCTAGAAAAGGCTAGAAAGCAAGAGAAGCTTGGAAATGCTATAACTTGTATTCACTTAAGTGTTGTTGTATACCAAATGAGGGTGGGGAAGCCCTCTATTTATAGTTGAAGCCCCCATGAATCAATGGCTAGGATTGACTCAATCCAATGGCTATTATAATGTCCAAGATTACAAAGAGATTACATGAGATATACGTCAAGAGTTTGAATTGTGTAGGGAAGTATACTATTATGGGAGCCTCCAAATCCTTCTAGAAAGTTCTATCTATTAGGTCTACTTGGGCCTGATGATAGTTGGGTCTACTATGGCCTGGTGTGCCCACACTAAGGCCTAGTCCACTTGCACCAGGGCTTAGTCCATTTGAGGCCCATCTACAGTGTTAACCTTGGTCTGAGGAGCTTGCATGGGTGGTTCTGGTGCTTGCGCATACATTCTGCTCTCAAGGGGTTCTTATCAAGATAGGAAGTGGTTCTAAAGCAACATGGACCAAGTCATAATGTAAGGAAAACTAGGTTCAGAGGTGTAATGAAGGCCCTATGTGTAGGACCATGACCTAGAATGGGTGTGCAGGCACTAAAACAAGCTTAGGTAATTTAGGCCAAGGGATCCAATTTGGCAACTTTTAGACAAACCTAGCATGAGCGTGGGAGTAAGCCTTGGTGCATGCAAAAGTAGGTGTAGACATGTAAATTTAGAATGATTCATTGTAATCCCATTGTGTGTCCTATACATATTGTACTTTTTGTGAGCATTAGAATAGGAACAATGTCAACCATTGATTCAAAAGGGTTTTAACTATAAATAGGAGGTGTGACCACCCTCATTATACATACCATAACTTGAGTAATACAAGTTTACTCTTGCCTATCTTTGTTGTTCTCTTTAGCTTTCCATTAAACACCTTATATGCAGGCTTGTCTAGCAGTAGCTTAGGCATTTGTGCACCAATTCAGTTGAAGGCTAATGTGGGAAGTTGGATGAGTCCATTCCTAGGTCCTGGAGCCTTATGAGTCAAAGCTTAAGTCTCAACCAATGACACATTTGTCATGGTTTATAAGACGACCTTGGCCTAAGGGTTTTCTCTGAGTTAATGAATAGTTCCAATTCTAGCAAGATAGGTTCAATAGCTAGGGAGCTAGGCCTTAAGGCCTACTAGAGGCCTAGGTCATTAGGAACTAGCCTTTTTAAGTGGTATGGGTAGTGATCAAGACTTTAGAGGCTTAGGCACAGTGTTCAAGTTCAGTAGAATTAAGCCAAGCCTAGGTGTAGGTGCTGGTGAGTGATGCACGAGCACACAATCAGACCTAGCTTGTGGGCACTGATGATCAAGGTATGGGTGCATAGTTAGACGTAGGTATGGGTACACTTGAACATAGTCCTAAGAGGATCAAGTTTGTGGGCTTCTAGAAGGCCCAATACTATAGCATAATTTTTGACAAGCTGGAATTATGTTAAGCACTTGACTTTTGTAGGCTAACTTAGGCAAACAGAGTCAATTCCCTATCCAAGGTTACACGGAGTTTGGCTTAAGATTGGAGCATGTGATGCATGCATCGAGCATCATTTGGTGCTAATGGTGATTAAGGGGTAGGCAAATGCTATAGGTGGGAGGTTTGGTACACATGCCGCACCAAGTGCCAGTATCTACTAAGAGGAGTTTGAGGCAACAACCCGCACTAAGAGCACTATCAGTGGTTGAGGTAAGTGCCTATACCAAGTGCCAGCATTTAGGATAGTGTTCGAGGCAACATCCCACACCAAAGGCCAACATTACTAATGGTGTATGGGGCAACAATAGGCCAGCATCAGTCGATGGTATTGGATGCTATTGCCTACACCAACCAAGGGCCATATGCTATTGATGGTGTTCGAGGCAATAACCTACACCAAGGGCTGGCATACACTGATGGAGTTTGAGGTCAGTGCCCACACCAAGGTGAGGCTGTCATTTAGCAACTACCAAAAACATTTAATTATAGTTTACTTGGTGGCTATAACAAATACTCGATCGAATATATTGCAATGGAGAACACCATTCATCCCTAACCCTAAAAGGGTACGGTGTGAAAAAATGAAGTAAGAGGACTTCAATAGGTGTGGTGGGGAAAGGGACAAATTGAAGCAATAAAGGGTTAAATCTCAATGGATGTGGTAGCAAGGCTACTCTACCACATACAATATCCCATCACATATTTAAGTCATCTATAAAGGATTCTATCTACCACTCGATGGGAATTGAGCTCCAAGGAGGCCCATGTGGCTTGTTCAACATGGGGGCTGCACTTATGACACATGGCCTTGAGGGCATTGGCCCCTACTGTGGGTCAACATTTGGACATTTGGGTGATAGGCACATGTATCACTTCTAGCCTAGATTTTGACTTGAAGGCATTTTGTTATAGTCCAGTACATAGTAGCTTTGTGCCTTTGGCTTTTCAACCAAGTGTGATAACCTATTGTGCAAATCAATGATTGTTTTCATACTAGGTTGAATTACTATTACGACATTGCAATCATTAAGGTAAATCTAACCAATCTCATTATAGTTTAAACCATTTTCATATTCCCAGTGGCTGGTAAACAATCCAACACTTGGTGAATTTTGCTTCATAATGATCGAAAAAGTTGACATTGAAGGATCAAGAAGCAAAGTCACTATGAATGCTTAGCTGCCATAAGCCAATTATCCGTGTGGTTTCTAACACCTCTAGCTTTAAATTTTGATGGTCTAAAGGATCGATAAGCCATGCTTTCATAGTTTGTATTTGTACTAGAAATCAAAATCAAATGAGCTTTTACCCTTTTGTTCTACATGAGATTTCTATTCTCATTGAGCTCATCTTAAGACACTTGCATTATCTTTTAACAGATGTGCCACCCTAGCCAAACTCCCCACTTAATAATGTCTTTCACCTAGATTGACTGATCGAGGCTGGCTTTGGGTTTAAAAGAAGGGGTTGTGCCCTAACTTTGATTTACAGAATAAGTAAAGTAGCATTAAAAGTAGTGGTATTTCAATTTCACCTGAGTGCCCCCACTTATCCTACACCTCTCAAGTCATTTTACAAAGTCAGACTAGAGTCAAGCTCAATTGGGTCTTCTTTTCTCGTTGATTCTGCCAACCCATTCCCTTGGGTGTAGTTTTGCTAGATAGTAGACTGGGATAGTGGGAATCTCATTAATCCTTTCATGCACATCAATAATTAGATGACCAGGCATTTGGCTACCTTAAGAGAGTCATAGTTACTCCTATCATTTACCTACGCTTGGTTGAATTTTTTCACTTTGACATTCAAAGCACTAAGCAAAAATCACATTGTGTGAGCATTTGTAGGGACTATCACAATGTTTTGTTTTAATTAAATAGTCAGATTCCCATAGCCCATACTAGTTAAAAGTTGACTATTCATTCTTTAGGGAAGGCTCTTGACCGACACATGGTGACTTGCTCTTGCCATAAGAGTTTCTCAATAGTGCATTGATAGCTGATGGGTTTAGAAATAGGACCCCCATGCATAGCCCTCAGAGCTAATCCTTTTCTCGAGGTTACGAATCCATTTTGTCGACTTTCCTTGCATACATTGTTCCATTGACCAACAGTTGTTTACCTTAGAGACCTGATGTGGTTATGAGTATGATTAGACACGGATGGCACTTGGTGCTCCAAATTTTCAAGGGTTGCTAGGGGTGCACCAGACACCAAGCAATATACGTTGCTCATCTAGCTACTGGACCCTACCTACAGTTGAGTCATTTTCAGGGTGGGGAGGCCATGAAATAAAAAAGATAACTCTTTTCGATGACCCCACCAATGTCTCTAGATTCTCTAACATTGTCGTCAATCGCTGTATCTTGGTTCAAGAATTTTAACCTTATTCCCTTTCAAAGCTTGTGCTGGATGCACTATTAGACTATCTTCCCCCATCTCTTAGGATCAACTAACCCATATGCAAGTGCCATTCACGTGGAACCTTTCCTCTCTTTGGCCTTCAAAGTTTTCATTTGAATATTTACTACTAACACCAAGATCTACACTGATGGCTACTCCACCCGAGCTCATGCCTCTGGTTTTACGATGATCGTGTGCCTTCTTACTCATCAGGGCTTGGCCCTTGTCTTGATAGTCAAGTATAGGTCATATGCTTAAGCGTCATCCATTTTCAGGGCCAATTAACTTGGTAGGTGAGTTGTTACACATTCTTTAGCAAATTTCAACTTCCATGACCACTATTTTTCTATCTTAATCGACCAACAACTTTGTGGGTTCTAGGTTAGTGCAAAGTTGGGCACCATAACTTGGCTTCTGGTTCATCCTGCCAGTTCTACTTATATGGAGCTCTCAATTTTGTGGCATGGCTTAATGAAGTCACAGCGTCCTACCTATTTAAAGTTTAAGAATAGGTCGAGGGTGTTGTGGCCCCGATGCCTCTAATCATTAGCTTTACCTTATGGAATTCACTAAGGGCTCCAACTATCCTGAGGAAAACTTTAGAGGGAACCAACTATTAAACATTTTGATTAGTCTTTCACCCCTATACCCAAGTTAGATAAACAATTTACATGCTAGTATCATTGTGGGCCTCCACCATAGTTTCCTTTGGCTTTGTCCCACTCAAGCATAATTCCTTATCTTTTAGGTCTTTACAGGCATGCTCACACTCGAAACCTTCTCAGAAGATTAAGGTCGATCAGTAGCTCACTTGTGAGGGATCCCATCAGTCAACTTTCTTATGTTTTATAGGTTTTCTACCCTATTGACTCATACACATGTTAGACTCCTTGCTCCATGTTTCAAGATGGGCCGAATGAGGAACCTACAAGCCTATGTTAGGAGCATGTGAGTGTCAAGGCATGTCGAGATGGCATGTGCTGTATTTTATAATCATGGTAACGATGTCTCCATAGGCATATTGAAAGCTTGGGTTCGAGCCACTGCCATAACCCATAATGGTCTATGCCCTAGCCGATCGATGGATCGGCTATCGTTGTTCCACATTTAACCAAGATGCATCATTGGCCCCTATTTCACTTCTTTCTTGATAATTTCAAGAACTCTTTGACTCTTTTTTCAAAGCCCTTTTCATTTTTCCCTTATGATACTTGTTCTTTCAGTTTCTCGCCCATATTTAGCCTTGGATGGAATTTACTGCCTTATTAGGGCTACATACCCAAACAACCCAACTTGCAGATAGTGCCTCATGGTGTGATAGGGTCTAGGCACAATACGGCTCTCAGCCTTTCTGGCTCTCCTTTCATAAGGACTTGGGCCTAGTCCACCACTGAGGATGCTTCTGTAAACTACAATTCAAATGTCGTGGGCACCCAATTCTCAAGCTGGGCTCTTTCTGGTTCACTTGTTGTTACTAGGGGAATCTTGGTAAGTTTCTTTTTCTCTGTATATTGATATGTTTAAATTCATCAGGTAATGCTACTTGACCTGAGGTCATGATGCTAGCATCAATCAAGTGATGTGAGGGGTCCAATAAGGTCTAGATGGACAACGAGCATGTGTTACTGGAGTCGAAGGATGCCAAGAGCTTTACCACTAATGATCACGATGCTGTCATTGTCGAAGACTCATTTTTAGGCCAACCACGATCGATGAGATCATGAGGGGTGATTTTTAGCCCCCTACTATAAAGCCTAATGGGTAGGGGTTTAGAGGGGGAGACAATGCATGACACCTAGGTAGACGTGCCCTTGACCAATGGCTTGTGGCACAACTTGCATTCAAAGACTCAATGGTTCATAGGATTCTATAATTCACACCATGTATCGCATTTTAGTACATTCTTCATCGATGCGAGAGTTGAGATATCCATTGCTAAAAGTTGTTTTGGTTTTTCATGAAAAAAGAGTCATGATGCCGCCCATGTATGCACCATGAACAGGATGAAGAAGGCACACGTGCTATTTTTCATTCTGGTTCCCTAGGGTGATTAGCGCCAAGGGTTCATTATTCAGCTATAAGCAATGAAAGTAATAGTTTCACCCATTTAGGAAGTGAAATGAATCGATCATCATGCACATCTTAGGTAGGAAGGGGCTTGAGGCACGAAGGTACCCTTGCCCCCTTAGTGTTTTGTGAAAGCATTGTCATTCATTAAGCAAGTTTCAACAATGATCTTTTCATAAGTTCACATACAAAAACCTTTTTATGACTTTTCCTTCCTTTAAATGTAAGGTTTAGTGGACTTCTCGAGACATCGTGGGCAATGAACTATCATGTTGCCATGATCCAAACACTTTATCAGACCATTCAATCAGTAGGAGTGATGGGCGGTGTATACAAGGGGCAAGGATGTAGTCAGTGTGAGCTAATGACTCATGCCTACTAGGAATTTCTCGTTGAAGACCAATAATTGAAATGATCTATCACCATGACGATGAAATTTCAAATATTACTTAGGCCTATCAACCAAGGCTATATGTCACAGGTTGAGACTTAGGCTTTGACTTGTGTAGCTCTAGGACCCAGGAATTGACTCATTCGATGTCCTAAAGCAGCCTTTAACTAGATCAATGCATGGACACTTGAAACTCTAGGGCTAACCATCTTAATCTACTGCTAGACAAGGCTACACATAAATTACTTGATGGAATGCTAAAGAGAATAATAGAGATAGAAAGGAGTAAACTTGTATTTTTCAAGTTGTGGTGTGTATAGTGAAGGTGGGGGGCTTCTCCTATTTATAGCTAAGGCCCCCTTTAACCAATGGCTAATATAGTTCCTATCCTAGGGCTTACAAAGAGTCCAATATATATAAGACATTACAATATGATTACATTGGAGAGTTCTAATTTTACATAAACTATATCAGAAAGGAGTTTGAATTAGCTTGGACTCCTTCTTCAGCAGTATCTATGTGGGGCCCTTTTTTAAACCTATGCATGGTTTAGTTTTGCTATGCTTAGGCCTACTCACGTGCTTATGCCTAGGTTTATTTGAAAGTTGTTGAACTAGATCCCCTAGCTTGAGCTCCCTAAGCTCGTTTCGACGTCCATTCACCTATTCTGGGTCACGATCTTACCTGCACGACCTTTATTACACCTCTAGGCCTAGTTTCCCTTGCATTCTAACTTGGTCTTGATTACCTTAGAACCACTCCCTATCTCAGTGTGAACCCCTCCCATCTCAGTGAGAACCCTTGGGCTTGGTCCTTCCTATTGACTATGACATTCTCCCCTACTCATTAAAGCAATACCTTAATTGCTAGAGGGATGCTACACCTAAACTGCATGCCTTTATGCAAATCGGCTTTATCTTCTCCCCTCAAACTAGATTTCCCAAGTGTTTGTCCCATACCCTAAATAAGTACTCTACTAGTTGTTCTCTCGAGTATCATCAACCCTGTGCTACACTAGTCCCTTTCGCCTACATGTCTGATGTCTCCTTTACTTTCTTTGAGTTGCCTACTACAAACTCTTTTTTAGAGGGATCTGGTTGCACCTTGGGACTAATGCTGTGGCACTCCATTACCACTTCACTGTTATCTCTTAAAGAGGTTTTGCCTTTTCAATAGAGTCAAAAAACGTCGAGCCACATCACCTTAGGCTCCTCTTAGTGCTCATCACCACTACTACTCTTGCCTACAAACAACTCTTTTATATAGTTGATGGTTGAAGGCCTTACACACCTCGAGCACTCATTCACCCTATGCTAATTGTTACACAAAAAGTAACTCAAGGGCTTATTCTTCTTGCCCCTACTGATGGCAGTAGTGGCCATGCAAAATCTAGGATTTCTCATAGCCTTTTCCTCCCCTAAGGAGCAAACACTGGTGTCTCCCCTATTTTGGTTGTTTCCCCTAGGCTTTAGAGATTTGGTGCACTAAACTTGAGTCTTTAACTCCATAATAACACTGGCGCAACTTGACTCCTGCATACCTTTTTGTTGTAGCATGGTCTTTACTCTTGGCTTTTGACCATTTAAAAACTACTTAGCCACTACCACTTTAGGTCCTATGCCCACACCAATAACTATGGCAGTCATAAATGTAGTATGATCAACCCTGAGCCTTGCTAGCTCCTCTTGCAAGGTTGACAGCATGGCCTCCAATGCCTCATTCCACTACATGAGCACTTCTAATACCTTATTCAAGGATCCTTCCCTATCCTTGAACCTATACCTCAATTCAACAATAGTCACCTCAAACTTTGGCAATTGGGTATCTAGGGACATTACCATGTCTCTCAATCTAGCCTTCCTTCCTTCATTTATAGGTGGGCACTTATCAAGGCCCTGACCCTGGCCTTTGGTCTAGTTTTCCCTAGTGATGCCATAACCCTAAAAAATTTATAAAACTAAAGAGATTACATCAACCTTTTGCACATTCTAGTGATCTAGTCTTGGTCCCTATGAACCAGCACACCTATCTGTTGGCACAACTCACCAACATACACACATTGTCAAGCACCAATTTGCACATTTGCTCAACATGCCTTGCATTTTTGGTCAAGCACTAGTCTATACACCTGCACACCATGCCTAGCACTTTTATAGTACCATAATAGTAATTGATTGAACACCTAGTCTACACTCTTGTACACCTATATCTTGTGCACTGAGGGGCATATCACTAGCACACAAGCACAAAAATGACCTACGATGCCCACACCACAAAATTGAATGCCTACACCAACACGTTCAAAACCTCCCTCAAGGTTAACTTTAGTTCCAGTAGCACATAGCATTGATCACTTTGGACCAGTTTTTGTTGACTCTGAACCAAATCTAAATCTGTCCTAATACCACTTATCATGGGCTGAGACTCAAGCTTTGACTTGTATGGCTCTAGGACCCAAGAATTGACTCAGCTGGTATCATAGATAAGCATTTAACTGGACAGATGCATGGGCACTCAAAACTTCAAGGCTAGTTACCCCAATCTACTATTAGATAAGGCTACACATAAACTGTGTAATAGAAAGCTAAAGTGAATAACAGAGATAGGAAAGAGTAAACTTGTATTGCTTAAGTTATGGAAAGTATAATGAGGTTGGGGGCACCTCCTATTTATAGCTAAGGCTCCTTTGAATCAATGGTTGACATAGTTCCTATCCTAAGCTTACAAAAAGTCCAATATATATAGGAAATTACAATAGGGATTACATTAAAAAGTTATAATTTTACATGGACTCTAATAAAAAGGAGTTTGAATTATCTTGGACTCCTTCTTTAGTAGTGCCCATGTAGGGCCTTTTTTTGGGCTTGTGCTTAGTTTGGTTCTACTTACACTTGGGCATACACTTGTACTTACGCCTAGGTCTGTCTGAAAGCTACTAAACCAAATCCATGGGCTTAAGCTTCCTGATCTCATTTCAGTGCCTACGCATCCATTCTGTGTCATGGTCCTGCCCCTAGGACCTCTATTGCTCCCTATGCTTAGTCTACCTTACATATTGACTTGGTTCGGTAGCTTTAGAATTGCTCCCTATCTCAATGAGAACCCTTGGGTTGGTCTTTTCCTATGGACAGTGACATATAAACTCATTGAATACATTAGTGTAGCGCGTGTGTAGCCTAGAACATCTAAGGGCATCACAAACTTGTTATTACCTCAAACTTCCTTAGCCTAAGCGACTGTAGTCCCTTTAAAAGGCTAGCCATGAAGGGATCACCTCCTCGTAGCTAGCTAGTAGCCTGAAGTCTCATTCGTTAATGAAATTAACTAGACAAATTACTTCACCAACCAAGAACAGCCATGCACCACCACCTATAGAATCAAGAAAGAGCTCTCATTTTATCAATCCTTACTATGTCTGGACCCGGTAAGTTTCCCCATGTTGGGTCAAATTAAGCCGTAGGCTCTACTCTTGGTGGTGCCCTTATGTTAATCCTTTAAGTTTCAGCCTTGCGACCATACTCCCATCGAAACCCAAGGACTTTGATTTCCCATAATGTGCTGATGGATTCCTAAAAGTAACACTGTCGATCCTTGGTTGACATTGTTTATGGTTGAGACTGGGATGATATTTGATTGTCTTTGAGCCCCCAACTTTCATTCTTGATTAATGAAAACATCCTTGGTAAATGCTTTTGTAATTGTTCATCTTTCATAAATCCAAGAATTTCACCTTTTACTGTGAAATATAAATGCCCTTAACTATCCCTGTTAATCATTACTCTGATCCTAAAGGCTAACATAATAGGACTAAAATCCTATGATGTTATCCTATGCTAATGTATACAATCTTAGGCTTGCTTTAAGCACTCTAATTTTTTCAAAGTAATAGCTTTAGATGAATGACTTGGCTAGTTAAGGCCAAGGTACATCACTGGTAGTAAGGATGAGTAGACCAATGCTCACCATAAGGAAAACCAGATAATCCAACCTTAGTTTCAACTATAAGTTTTTTAATTGCAACAACATAAATATACACTATTAGAGTTGGAATTATCACAACTGCTAGCATTAGACTTGAACTCTAATAGATCCTTATTAAGGGTTTTAGACTGTACTCATTCTAATTACTAGACTCATAGTGCCTAGTATTGTTATTTATTGTTACTACCTTCTCAAGTCAGGATTGGGTAATTTGCACACTTGCTACCATTTCTCAGGATTCCTCTTTAGAATGAAACCCTAATTCTCTGTTACTTGTTGCCACCATAGTAAGCCACTATCCTACCATCGAAAGTTGATAGGATAGAAATTTGAATGATGCATCACCAATACAAAGGTATGTGATCCATCAAGTTATCAAGAATCATCAGAGCAATAGGTAAAGCCTGCATTGACCTTTTATCTAATAAATGCATCCCTTCAAGAAGTCAAGATTTGTTGCATGTATTAGCTCTAGAATTACTATGGTTATCCAAGTAGTAGATACCATTAAACAAACTGTAACTAATTTGTTAAGCCATTCATAGTTTCATAGTTTGAATTAGTTTAAACTTACACATGTATGGCTTAATCTTTTAGACAAGCATATGACTACTGGTAGGATCAACTAGGTAGCATTCCTTTGGGACGTTGGCACTACATGGGCCTTAACGCACTGACTAAACGATGAAGAGAGCTAACACAGAGCACAAGCATCGTGCATGTCAAGCACATAAAATTCATAGCATTAAATGAACAAGGGCTGAGAGCCCGTGCTTACAAAATGTTCTGCATCCAAGAGTATGATCAAACACCAATGCACCAATGTGGCCATAGAAGTTTGGGTGGCACACTTAGGACATGGGGCATGATTGAGGTTCGACCAATAGCCCCGAAAGACATAAGACCAATAAAGGATGGCAAGACATTCAGTTTCTATCGATTTAGGTATGTAGCATAGGATCTTGATTGCACCTTTAAGGTACGATGACCTCATGGAGAAAGATTGAAAAGGATGATGGGTCGATAGTTCAATGCATTGATCATGGAGTTTGCCAACATGCACAACCATAACACCACTCATATACCTATTGTGTACAAGTGGCAACATCCACACACATCAGTCTACAACCCACCCATTCAATTACGTAACAAGAGAGCCAAGGAAATGACATATGAGGCCATGCCATAATCGCTTGGCACATGAAAAACATAAACAAAGGCTATGGGACTACATCTACCATGCAATAAACAATAATGACACGACACCATTGATGCTTGGTCTGGTTAGGACCACACATGTAAACTCTATTGTCAGCATCCCATGGGGACATTGCCTAATTTAAGGACTTGTTCCTGTGTTCTTGGGTAGCATTGACTGCATGTGTCATGGTTCATGTGCAAGTCATAGCCCAAGTGGGCTAAGAGATATGGCTTGTTTGAGTTGGTATGGGAAAAAGACTGGGAAGGATCGAGAATAAGGTCTTAAAGGCATATACAAGGCCCAAGTGTATAGATTAGGGCCTAGGCTAAGGTACAAGAACACGACGAGGTGAACAACCTAGTGTCGAGAATGAGGACTACTCAGTTGGAAGGATCTAGAATAACCTAAAAGAATGGCACAGACAAGTAGGTACAGAAGGCTCTAGATTAGCCTAGAGACAAGCTAGGTGCATGAGTGCAAAAGAGTCTAGATAAGCCTAAAGGCTAGCCACGTGCATGGTTACCTAAAGTTCTAAAAGAGATTAAGGTAAGAATAGTAGCAGGTACTATAGCACCTAAATAAGAAAGGCTCTGAAAGGCCCTAGCTGTATGTGGAGTAGGGACTAGACAGGGAAGGTTTTAGAACCTACTATGTATAGGCACTAAGTGAGAGTACTCGGACACTTCTAGACTCGAAGGCTTAGTGGGGAGTGTAAAATAAGCTAGATTTTGTAAAGGCCTTAGTTGACCTAGGAAGTGTTTAAGGATCATGAAAGGGTCTAGAAGGCCTATAAGGGCAACACACTTGGATCAATAAAGGTCATATGAGTTAAGGAGCCTCAAGTATAAATAAAGTCCATTCCCCTCATTTGTCAACAAGTTAGAAGCTACACAAATAAGAAGAACCATGTCATAGACTTAGGCATTAAGCAATTGTATATAGTATCATGTAAATAAAGGTTACAAATGCTTTAACCCTCATTTCTAGCTTTCTCTTAAGCTCTTAGGGAGCTAATGGAGTGCATGGTAAAAATGATCGACAAAAAGTTAGGGAAAAGGCTAATTTAGGCCTATGGATGGTAGTTTCCCACCCAGCCTATGGCATATGCAGGGCTTGGCCAAGCCAAGGCATTTTTATGGTCTATGAGAAGGAATCATGAAACTTCCAAATACTCCAGAGACTTGGCTAGACCTAGCCCACGACCTCAGCTTCCACTTGCACCACCTCGAAGAATAGTTACTTGATTTAGGGACTTAGTTTATAGTTAGGGGTAGCATCAATCATAGGCATAGACTTGAGATTAGCATCAACCATAGGCAAAAACTTGAAATCAATATAGTCAGGCCCTTTTTCCACATACATGCCAACTGGTTGAGGTGATGGGTGCTTGTGGTTCACTATAGCAACTAGTCACCAAATAGCATGGCTAGAAGGCATGCACAACTTAGATTTTACTCTAGGGATGTTCCCATGGATGTACACAATGATAGGCCCATTGGACACACCTAGTCCCCCTATGGGGATACTTTTTTCAAACAAGCAAATCTTACACAATGGGTCCATAGATGCCGATGGTGGTCAAGGTATGTACTTGCACCAAGGCCTAGTATATGCCAATGGTGTTCAAGGCAACTACTCACACTAAGGGCCAGTATGTGCCAATGATGTTCAAGGCAACTACCACATCAAGGGCCTATTTTTTATCGATGCTGATCGAGGCATTTACCATACCAAGGGCCAGCATATGCCAATGGTGGTTGAAGCAAGTGCCTATACCAAAGGCTAGCTTGTGTTGATGATATTCGAGGTATGTGCCTACACCATGTGCTAGCATATGCCGTTAATGGTCGAAACCTTGGTTGAAGATTGATTCTAAGCATGCTAGGCTCAGGCATGTGGTGGTGCTACATTTTTGTCTAAAGCACCATCATCAAAGCATCACAATAGAACCTGATCAATAGCATTAGGGATCTAGTGATTAGGGGTAGGGGCTAAGGGGTGTGCACACATGATGTGTCATGGGTGCTAGTCCTTAGCCTTTGTATTGGACCCTAAAGAACCTTGAAACTCACACCTCTTTAATGAGTATAAGAGCTTTTATAGGTTCGTAGACAGTAGCCATTCGAGTGTTCAAAATAGGTACGCTTTTTCAAATGGCCATAAAATCTTTCTACACTTTGATTTTTTAGCTAAATTTTTTTTGGATGCTAAAAAAAATACAAGGATCTCATACACCAAATTTGGGGCTGAAACTCCTCTAAAAAAATTTCAAAAAATGTTGAATGATGAAAATTCTAAAAATTATGAAAAATAGAAAATGTGTCATCTTACCATAAAACTTCACATGAAGGCTTAGGGACCATTATATGAATTTACAAGCCATAAAAATGGCATTGGCATGGCAAAAATATTAAGACATGCCTAAACCCACCTACTACCAGGTCATGATACGTATGGTGCATAGCCCAAGCCCAAGCTCAAGTTACATGTGCATGATGCGTGATCTAGCACGTGCTGATGCTGTTTAAGGGAACTACCTATATAAAAAGGCTAGCATGTATTGATGGTTATCGAAGTATATACCAAGACAAAGGGCTAGCAAGTCTCGATGGTGGTCGAGGTATGTGTATACACTGAGGGTCATTCAGTGCCAATGCTGGTTAAGACATGTGCATGTGTCACGGCCTACAAGTTGCTATTGGCCCAAGAGTTCTTTATGAGTTAAGGAGTAGTTCCAGTTCTAGCATGATAAGATCTGACAACTAGAGAGACCAAGCATTGAGGCCTACTGAAGGCTGACATCATGAGGAATTAGCACAGAACAATGGTATAGGTAGTGATCAAGACTCCAGAAGCTCAGGCACAGTGTTCGGGTTTAGTAAAATTAAGCAAGGCCCTAGTGTAAGTTCTTATGAATAATGCAAAGGCACATAGTAGGACCCAAGCAATGGCCTTGATGATCAAGATATGGGCACATGGTCAGACCCAAGTGCAAGCACACCTAAACATAGTCTTAGGAGGATAAAATTTTAGGGCTTCTGGAAGGCCTAGTACTATAGCACAATCTCTGACAAGCTAGAATTATGCTAAGCAGTTAAGTTTCATAGGCTAACTTAGGCACATAGAGTCAATTCCCTATCTAAGGCCACATAGATTTTAGCTTAAGACTGAAGTTTATAACATATACACCGAGCATCATTTGGTGTTGATGGTGCTCGAGGGGCAGACAAGTGCCTTAGGAGGGATAAAAAATTGGTGGAAGGGTCATGGTACACATGCCATACCAAGTGTCAGCATCTGACGATGGTGTTAGAGGTAACAACCTACACTAAAGGCCAACATTTATCGATAGTGGTTAAGGCATGTGCATGCGTCAAGGGTCATTGGGTGCCAACAATGGTTGAGGCATGTGGACGTGTCACAGTTTGTAAGTTGGTCCAGGCCTAGAGGTTTTCCCTTAGTCGATTAGCAATTCTAGTTCTAGCAGGACAGGGTTTAATAGCCAAGGGAACCAAGCCCAGGTATGGGTGTTAGTGAGTGCTTACATAAATTTACAAGCCATAAAAATGGCATTGGCATAGCATAAATATAATGTGCTAGAACCCACCTATTGCCTAATCATGGTGCAATGGTGTACAGTCCGAGCCTAGGATACTTATACATGGTGCGTGGCCTAGCATTTGCCAATGATGTTTGAGTAAACTGCCCACACAAAGGGTAAGTATATGCTGATGGTGGATGAAGCATGTGCCAAGACCAAGGGCCAACGTGTCCCAATGGTGGTCAAGACATGTGCATGTGTGATAGTCCATAAGCTATTCCAGACCCAAGGGTTCTCTTTAACTCAAAGAGCAGTTCTAGCTCTAGCAGGATAAGGTTTGATAGCCAGGGGAAAAGGTCATGAGGCCTACTAAAGGCCCAGGTCATGGGGAACTAGCAAGAATAGTGATATGGGCATGGTGTTCATGTTCAGTAAAGTTGAGCCAAGCTCAAATACGAGCACTGGTGAGCATTTATATGAATTTAAAGCCATAAAAATGGAATTAGCTTGGCAGAACTATGAAGATGTGCCTAAGCCTACCTATTGCCCTGTTGTGGTGTGTATGGTACATGACCCAAGCCTAGGATACCCATACATGATACATAGCCTAGCATATGTCGATGGTGTTAAAGGTAACTACCCGCACTAGGGCTAGTATGTGCCAATGGTGGTCAAAGCATGTGCTATGACAAATGATTGAATACCCTTTTATGAAGCGTTAATAGTAGTTTGCTAGACCTAAGAATAACCTTAACTCTGTGACCTTGGTTGGTTGTTCCCATTTTTGGATTGCATGGACTTTGTCACCATTTATTTGGATTTGGCCATTCCTTACAACATGGCCTAAGAATGAGACCTTCTGCTAAGCAAATGAATATTTCTCCTTCTTTACGTATAGTTCATTTTTGCTTAGTACTTGGAACACTTACCGTAAGTGATCCACATGTTCCTCAAATGATTAACTATAGATAACAATATCATCAAGGTACATAACAACAAATTGGTTAAGAAATAGTTGTAGTATGTTGTTCATTAGTGTGCATAATGTCACAATGCATTTTTCAAATCAAAAGGCATTACTAGGAACTAGTACGCCCCATAGCTAGTCACACACGCTGTCTTTGGTTCATCACCTTCAACTATCCTCACTTGATAGTATCCCAATCTTAGATCCAGCTTGATGAACCATCGTATTCCTCTAAGCTGGTTGAACAAGTCAACAATAAGGGGAATCAGATACTTGCTCTTTACCATAAGCTTGTTTAGAGCCTAATAATTAATGCACATCTATAAAGATCCATTATGGTTCAATTGAAACAAGATTGGTGCACCATATGGAGCTTTAGAAAGCTTGATGAACCTTGCATCTAGAAGCTCCTTGAGCTATCTCCTTAGGTCCTCCAACTCTGGGGGTGGCATCTTATACAAGGCTTTGGCTAGTGGCTTGGCATTAGGCACTAGTTCAATCTTGTGGTCTACCTCTCTTTTGGGAGTTAGTCTTTTATATGATTCTATGGGCATGACAACCTTGAAGGACTCCAACACCTCTAAAGAGTGTTGTCCTTTAGTTCTTAAGGCTCAACCTCCTTTGGGGCCATTAAAAAGGTGGCTCCTCTTTTCACATGCCCTTGGCGAGCTAGATTATGAATAGTGCCTGGGTTTCAGTCCCTTGCTCTTGTTTCATTAAGACAATGCATTGGCACCAATGGTCTAAGATACAAATCATCTAAGATACAAATGCAATTGGTGAAGGGAACAATGAGTTTATTGATCCTCTAGAGGAAATCTAAATCGATAACAAAGTCATAGTCATTGAGAGGGATTACCTTAATGGATTCCTTACTTTTCCATGCTTCAAGTTATAGCTCGACTCCTTGTGCCATGCCCATGATCTAAACCTCTTTAGAGTTCACGATCTTAATCCATCTCACCCCTTCTCAACCTTGAGCCCAGTCTCTTGGCCCCTCTTTTGAACGTGAAGAGATTAAATGTACTTGTGTCCACTAAGGCATTCAAGCACTTGCCTACAATTGAGATTTTGTCGAATATGAGCCCCTTTCTCTTATGCCCCTTCTTTGCTAATATAGAACTTTGCATAATCAAACCAAGCTTTAGTCCCTCCTTCTCTGATTGCTCTTTATACCCCTTGATGATGGCCATGAGCTTGGCTCTATTAGGATAATCCTTGGCTTAGTGTTGACTATCACATAGAAATAGGTCATGGGTCCATCTTTGGTCACTGATTGTTTGTCCTTCTTCTTGTGTCCCTCTTTAGAGGATTTCCATTTGTGCATGGGTTTTTACCATTGCTACTCTTGTCCTTGTATCCCCTACCTTTACCTTTGTCTCTGAGCTTGAAAGACTTAAAATTGTACCCTTTCTTAAATTCCACTAAGGATTTGGTGATGGTCATGGCTCGAGTGAAGTCCTGGACACGCATCCTCTTTAGCTCTTACTTAGCCCATGGCTTAAGCCCATCCATAAATGCAAAAAAGGCCTCATCCTCCCCAAGGTTGGGAATTTAGAGCATGAGTTTTTAGAACTCTAGAACATAGTCTCGCACCACTCTATGTTGGGTGAACTATTGTAGCTTGGTATGTGCCTCGTTTATAGCGTATCTTGGGTAAAGCTACTACCTAAACTCTTTTTAGAACTCTTCTAATGTTCCAATGGCAGCACCTCCATGCCTAACCTTCTTGGGCCTGCAATGCCACCATAGAAGTGCAATGTTTGTAAGATACATAGAGGCAATACTTACCTTAGCAACATCCTCCTCGATGCCTTATGCTTGAAAATACTACTCCATGCCCCATAACAAGTTGTCTATGTGTTTTGTAGATCATGTCCCCTTGAACTCCTTCAACTTAAAAACCTCCAACCTAGTCCTAGGAGCTATTATGAGTATGCCTCCCTCTATGGTCGCCTTGTATGTAGAAAGCCTCCTCTTGAGTTGATTAAGGGCCTCCACTAGGGCCTCTAGGGTAGAGTTCTTATGGGTAAGGCTTTCGATTTCTTTATAAAAAATTTGCCTTAACTCTTCCATGATCTCTTTTCCAGTCGAGACGAATTCCTCCATTTGGTCTTTGTACTTGTCTTGTATTTTAGTGATGGCTAATTCAACCTTGGCCAATTAAGCATCTAAGGTTGAGATCATGCCCTTATTGGTGCCTTTTTTACCATTCCAATAGTGTGTATTTCATGAGTCTCTTGCCCGTCAATATGCTGGGGGCTCTTTTAAAAGTTGACATTGTCTTGGATCGGGGTCGCACACTAAACTATATTCTGATGCCAACTATCACAGGCTTCAATCTTAAACTTTGCAACCATGCAGCCTTAGGCAGGAAGCTACCATTCACATATGCCTAAGTTATCCTTTAATCGGGTTGAGTAAGTGTCCCATTCACCAATGACTTGTTGGGCCCTAGAGACAATCAAACACTATAGCACACTAAAAAGGCACTGGTAAAAGAATACAAAATCCTTTCTATTACTGAAGCAATGTGGCTTATGTACAAATGTGCTTTAATAGCTTTGTAGGTCCATAAGTTCACTAGCTTATATGTTGGTCTTATGGGAGAGGGGGCACCCCTATTTATATTTGAGGCCCCATAGCCAAGGTGGTCACCCATGAGCCAAGTGTATGACTCTTATATACATTCTAGAGGGTTCCAAGGCCCTTAACACATACAAGGTTAGGGAATTTCTAGAAAAAAGTTGGTTCTTAGCACTTTGTGGTGCACCAGGTCTAGAAGGTTCCAGGCTCTCTCTCAAAGTGCCTATACTTCTGGCCTTTTGGAAGCATCCCTACCTAGTGCTATAGTAACCATACCCATTTTTATATCTCACCCTTCTAAAAGGTTCTATGCCCATGCACCTGGCTTGTAACTAGGCTTATCTAGAGCCTTTGCACCTACAGTGCCCGCACCACCTTTCTAGGGCTTTTGAGAAGCTTCTCTCGAATGGTCCTCAGGTTCAACATTAAGTAACTCTCGTAGGGACTCGTTCATGTGACCTAGTGCTTGAGTGAGGGTTTAGCCTCCATGTGCTGGCACTCGAGCCTTGGCCTCGATGGGCTCATGTAGGGTGTGACATATGCATAAGCTTGGTCGGGCTAAGGCATTTTTGTGGTCAACAAGAAAGAACCATGAGAGCGCCAAATACCTAAAAGACTTGGCTAAACCTAGCCCATGGTCTTAGATTTTGCTCGCAAGTTGCCATTGCCTGATTCAAGGACTTGGTTTGGTGCCTAGGCCAGCATCAGCTATAGGCATGGGCTTAAGCTTGGCACAACTGAGCCTTTTTTTCACATGTATGCTAATATGTTGAGGCCATGGGCATCTATGGGTCACTAAAGCAACTAGCCACTAGACAACATAGCCAAAAGGCATTCACAGCCTGGAATTTGCTCTAGGGACATTGCCATGCATGTACGGAATGATAGGCCCATCACACCCACCTACTCCCCTCATGGAGGGAGAGGAGGCCCAGGACAACCACCCTTTAGAGAGCATGAGATATTTTATAGGTATGCTAGCAATAAACATTAAAGTGCCTAAAATGGGGACACTTTTTTCCAATAGGCATATCTTGCACTAAGGGTCCATAGGTGCCAGTGGTGGTCAAAGTATGTACTTGTATCATGCTTTGGGGGGAATTATTAGGCACATCAGGTGCACCAGTAAGTGCACCTGAGGTTGAGGGTTGTGCACTGGCGGGATTTAGCGTGCAAGGCCTTAAAGGCAAGGTTAGAACACCCGTATAGCTTGCAGGCCAGCCCGCAAGGCTAAAGTCTAGCCTATATGATGCCCGCACCACATCCAGTAGGGCCCAAGATGGGAGATATGGAAGAGGATCTTTTGGAAGATCCCAGGATCAGTAGAAGCCTTCTGGCAAATCTGGTTGACCTTTAGAATCAGGAGATAGAATCTTGATTGATTATAATCTTTGTAATTCCTTGATTTTAGCCGTAATCCTTAGGATTTAGCCATAAATGTGGCTGAGAGCCTCAACTATAAACGGAGGGCTGCTCCACCCCCATTTGTACACCATCATACATTTTTGTTTCAGTGATTACAGAGCATATTCCAGCAAGCTATCTTATTTTTTTATTTCTCTCAAACTTGTATAATCAGCCCTTTCCATTATTCTAGTGCCTGCACGCTGGTGTTTTAGGTTGATTTAGGCTACAAGAAGGTGATTCCAAGCCTAAGGCCGTACGGATTTTGAGTCTACGATCAGAGCCCGTGACAGTTGGTATCAGAGCAAGTTCAGTTCTACATGTTTATGTTGTTCAGGTTAGATCATAGTCAAAGAAATGGCATTCCAGAGTGACGTTGCTAGCCAACAACCAGAGGCCCTAGAGCAGGGGCGTGGAAGACACAAGAAGGCTAACTCGAGAGACATCTGGTCTACCATGGATGGTAGGCTAGCCAGGGTAGAGGTGAGAATGGATGACATGCAAGAGAAGCTTGAGGATATAGAGACTCACATTGAAGCGCTAGACTCCATGAAGAAGGAGCTTAGTGGCGAGTTACAAGCTGCTCTCAATAAAGGCATGGATGTGATCACCCAAAAGAATGAGACCTTGAAGGCTGTGGTGAAGGCCTTAAGCAAGAGGATAGAGGAGCTCACTAGCGAGCTCATTGCGTACAAGACTACCATTGGGAATGGCATGTTTGCTGAAGTGTCTAAGTCTAGGATGGATGTTCCCAAGCCTAGAGAGCTTAAGAGAACTAAGGCAGCCAAGGAAGTAGACAACTACCTATGGGGTATGGAACAGTATTTTCATGCCATTGGCATGCAGGATGAGACAATAAAGGTAAGCACCGCTGCTATGTATCTCATTGAGGTAGCCTTATTGTGGTGAAGGTGTAGGTGTGATGATGTTAGGCGTGGGAGTGCCAATATTGGAACCTAGGCAAAGTTCCAAAAAGAGTTCAGGGAGCAATTTTACTTGGAGTATGCCAATGATGAGGCACAGGCAAAGTTACACAGGCTAAGCCAGTAAGAGGACATAGGGGAATACGTCTAGAGATTCTTTGAACTAATGCTATAGATCTCAGATCTAGGCGAGAAGGATGCTTTATTTGCTTTCATGGATGGACTGAAGCCGTGGGTGAAGCATGAGCTACAATGAAAGGGAGTTCATGACTTGGCTAAAGCTATAACCACTGTTGAGTCTTTGATAGAGTTTAAGCCTCTGAACAAGTTCAAGTCTTTCAAGCCCAAAGGTAAGGGCAAGGACGAGAGGGACAAAAAGAAGTAGCCCAAAGGGAAAGACCATGATCGGAAGTCCAAGAATGGGGACCAAGATTGTTTAACCAAGGATAGCGAGAGGAAGCCACCAGCAAGCAAGTTGAAAACAAAGGGGGACCAAGAGCCACTAGCATGCTACCTATGTGGAGGGTGCCACATAGTGCACAATTGCCCACAAAAAGGTAAGTTGGCTGCTATAGACAGAGAGTCTGATGAGGAGCCAAAGTTAGGGGTAGCAAAGCTTGGGTCATTGGTGCTCAATGCTATCTAGAGTAAGGGGAGCTGTAAGCCAAAGGGCTTGATGTTTACAGATCTGATGGTTGTGGGTCAGAAGGTGAGCGCATTGGTGGACACAAGTGCCTCAAATCTTTTTATTTCAGGTGATGAAGCCTAGAAGCTCAAACTAAAGGTGCAGAAAGGGACTAGTACCATTAAAATAGTGAACTCTAAAGAGGTTCCAACCATTAGAGTAGTACGGGGAATGGAGTTGCAACTTAGAGACTGGAAAGGCAAGGAGACCATAAAGGTAATAGCCCTTGACGACTATGAGTTTGTGATTAGGTTGGATTTCCTTGTTCAGATTAATGCCCTTCTTATGCCTTTTGCCAATTGTATTTACATCTTGGATGCACGGTGCCAATACCTAGTACCATTGAAGAGAGGGTTTAGAGTTGGGTCACGGGTGGTGTCAGCCATCCAATTTACCAAGGTGGTAAACAGAGAAGAAAACACCTTTTTGGCAGCCCTGAAGTATGAAGAACCAAGGGAGAAGGAGACTGACTCACCCTTGGAGGTGCTAAAGGTGCTAAAGACCTTTAGTGATGTGATGCCCATAAAGCTGCCTAGCTAGCTACCACCTAAGAGGGAGGTAGACCACAAGATTGAGTTGGTGTCTGAGGCCAAGCCACCAGCTAGAGCCCCTTATCGAATGTCCCCACCAAAGTTTGAGGAGTTAAAGAAGCAGTTCAAAGAGTTAGTTGATGCTGGCTTCATCAGGCCATCGAAAGCACCATATGGTGCACCAATTCTATTCCAGTGCAAGCATGATGGGTTGTTGCAACTGTGCATAGACTACTAGGCTTTGAACAAGCTGATCGTCAAGAACAAGTATCCTATCCCACTCATTGCAAACTTGTTTGACCAACTTGGGAGCGCGAGGTGGTTCACCAAGCTGGATTTGAGGTTGGGCTACTACCAAGCCAGGATCGAGGAGGGAGATGAGCCCAAGATAGCGTCTGACACTCGGTATGGTTCATATGAGTTCTTGGTTATGCCATTCGGACTCACGAATGCCCCAACAGCATTCTACACCCTTATGAACAAGGTATTTCAGTCATTCCTTGATCGATTTGTTGTGGTTTATTTGGATGACATTGTGATCTATAGCAAGACTTTAGGAGAGCTTGTAGACCACTTGAGATAGGTTTTCGAGGTGTTACAGGCACACATGCTATTTGTCAAGAGGGAAAAGTGCTCATTTGCCCAGCAGGAGATCCCATTCTTAGGCCACATAATGGGAGGTGGCAGGATATGCATGGATGAAGGCAAGGTGCACGCCATCCTGAAGTGGGAATCGCTAGCCAAGGTCACTAAGTTGAGGTCATTCCTTGGGCTGGTCAACTACTATAGGCACTTCATCAAAGGTCACTTAGCAATAGCCATGCCATTGACTAACTTGCTCAAGAAAGGGAAAGCATGGGAGTAGAGTGCAGGGTACGAGGAAGCCTTTGACAGGTTGAAGTAGGCTGTGACCAAGGAGCCAATTTTGGCCTTACCAGACCATGCCAAGCTGTATGAGGTGCATATAGATGCATCAGAATTTGCCATAGGGGGTGTGTTGATGCAAGAAGGACATTCAGTCACGTTCTAGAGCAGAAAGTTGAATGAGACTGAGCATAAGTATATGATCCAAGAGAAAAAGATGACTGCAGTGGTGCACTGCTTGCACACTTAGCACCATTACCTATTGGGGTCGAGGTTCATGGTTAGGATAGACAATGTGGTGACCAGCTACTTTCAGACGCAGAAGAAGCTGTCACTCAAGTAGGCGAGATGGTAAGATTTTCTTGCAAAATTTGATTTCTAGATGGAGTACAAGCCAGGGTAGGCGAACTTGGTGGCAAACTCCCTGAGCAGAAAGGCTAACCTTGCTGCCATTAGCCAACTAGAGGGGTCACTGGTGTTACACATCAAGGAGGGACTTACACATGATCCTACAGCCAAGGCTCTTATGGAGTATGCCTAGCATGGTAAGACTAGATAATTTTGGGTGCAAGATGGCTTGTTGTACACCAAGGGTAGTAGACTGTTTGTGCCATAGCATGGAAAGCTCCACAAGGAAGTTTTGCAAGAGTGCCATGATTCAAGGTAGGTTGAACACCCAGGAGTGAGCCGAACACCCAGGAGTGAGCCACACCTTAGTGTTGCTAGAGGACCGGTACTACTAGCTGCACATGAGAGATGATGTGGAGGCCTATGTGAAGACTAGTCTTATGTGCCAACATGACAAGATGAAGCTCAAAAAACCAAACGATCTCTTGGAGCCATTGCCAGTGCCAGAGCGACCATGGAAGAGTGTTTCTCTAGACTTTATAGTCGGTCTATCTAAGGCAGAGGGGTTTGGAAGCATCATGGTAGTGGTGGACAGGTTTTTCGAGTATGGAATCTTCATTCCAACAACCAAGAAGTGCCCAACCGAAGAGGCAGCTCGATTGTTCCTAAAGAACATGGTTAAGTACTAGGGAGTGTCGAGGACCATTTTTAGTGATCGGGATGAGTGTTTCATGGGTAGGTTTTGGACTAAGTTGTTCAAGCAATTGGGGTCAGACTTGAACTTTTCCACTAGCATGCATCTGCAGACCGATGGGCAGACTGAGCGGGTGAATAGACTATTAAAGGTCTACCTCAGGCACTATATGAGTGCCACACAAAGGGACTGGCCAAAGCTGCTAGATCTTGCACAGTTTTCCTACAACTTGCAAAGGAATGAGGTAACGAACTAGAGCCTATTTGAGGTTGTGACACGTCAACAACCACTAACACCTGATTCGATTACTGCAGGTTATATAGGGCCAAATCCAGCAACATACAAGTTTGTAAATGCTTGGCAGTAGCAAACTGACTTAGCCAGAATCTGTCTACACAAGGTGGCAAAGAGGTCAAAGAAGTGGGCAGACCAGAATAGGTAAGATGTGCAGTTCTAGGTTGGAGACTTGGTGTTGGTGAAGCTGCATCCCATTGTGTTCCACATAGGGCTGCACAAAGGCCTAGTTCGGAGGTATAAGGGACCTTTCTGAGTAGTCAAGAGGGTAGGCAAGGTTGCCTATAAGCTGGATATGCCACCCAAGCTGAGGGTACACTCGGTGTTCCATGTAAGCATGCTTAAGTCGTTCCATAAGGGTGAGGGAGATCCAGGATAGATAGAGTCAAAGCATGCACCATTGGGAACAAGGGCCTCATATGAAAAGGAGGTCCACAGCATCATAGCTGATCAGAAGGTGAGACAAGAAAACTATCAACCAAGACAAGAGTACTTGGTTAGCTGGAAGGGACTTCTAGATAGTGAGGTGAGTTGGGAACTAGCAGAGAACTTATGGTAGTTTAGGGACTAGATTAGGTAGTACCATACAGAGGATGCAATAAGGACATTGCACAATCAGGTGGGGAAGAATGTCACACCTTGGGTGGGCATATCAGGCATATCAGGTGCACCAGCATGCGCACTTGAGGTTGAGGCCAACGTACTAGGTGCATTGGTGGGAGTTAGCATGCAAGGCCTTGGAGGCAAGGCCAGAACACCCGCACAACTTGCAGGCCAGCCTGCAAGGCTAAGGTCTAGCCTGTATGATGCCTGCACCACATCCAATAGGGCCCAAGATGAGAGATACATAAGGGGATCTTTTGAAAGATCCCAGGATCAGCAGGAGCCTTCTGGTATATCTGGTTGACCCTTAGAATCAAGAGATAAAATCTCGATTGATTGTAATCTTTGTAATTCCTTGATTTTAGCTTTGATCTTAGGGATTTAGCCATAAGTGTAGCTGGAAGCCTCAACTATAAATAGAGGGCTGCTTTACCCTCATTTGTACACCATCATACACTTCTATTTCAGTCAATACAAAGCATATTCTATCAAGCTATCATTTTTTCCTGTTTCTCTCAAACCTGTGCATTTAGCCCTTCACATTATTCTAGTGCCCATACGTTGGTGTTTTAGGCTGACTTAGGCTACAATAAGGTGATTCCAAGCCTAAGGCCGCATGGATTCTAAGGCAAAGGTTGGAGCCCGTAACACTTGCACCAAGGCCTAGCATGTGCCAAAAGTGTTCCAGGTAAGTGCTTGCTGTAAGGGCCAGCATGTGCCAATGGTGTTTAAGGCAACTACCTATACCAAGGGCCATCTTCAACCAATGTTGATCAAGGCATGTGCCAAAACCTAGGGCTAGCATGTGCTAATGGTGGTTGAGGCAAGTGCCTATACCAAGGGCTAGCTTATGCCAATGGTGGTTAAGGTCAGTGCCCTCAATGATGGTCGAGGCATGTGCATGCACCATGTGCCATTGATGGTCGAGGCTTTAACTAAAGTTTGATTCTGGGCCATGGTGAACATGCTGAGCTTAAGCATGTGTTGGTGCCACATTTTTTCGTCTAGGGAACCATTGTTGAAGCATCGTTATAAAACCTAACTGATGGCATTAGGGATTTCGATGATTGGGGGTGGGAGGTCAGAGGGTGTTTACACATGATATACGATGGGTGCTAGTCTTTGTCCTTTATGTTGGCCCTCTATCCCTCAAGAAACCTTGACAACTCACACCCCCTTAAAGATCATAAAAGCTTTTATAGGTTCTCAGCCAGTAACCATTCAAGTGTCCAAAATAGGGATGTTTTTTTTCAAATGGCCATAAAATCTTCTACATTTTGATTTTGTAATTGAATTTTTTAATAGATTTCAACAAAAATACAAGGATCATGTATACCAAATTTGGGGCCAAAACTCCTAAAAAATATTCCAAAAAATCTTAAATAGTAAAAAATTTAAAAAATTGTGACAAATAGAAAACAAGTCATCTTGCCATAAAACTTCACATGAAGGTTAGAGGATCATTATATGAATTTACAGGCCATAAAAATGCCATTGGCATGGAAAAAGTATGAACATATGCCTGAACCCATTTATTACCTAGTCATGGTGCACATAGTGTGTGACTCGGGCCTAAGACACCCACATGTGGTGCACAACCTAGCATGTTCTGACGGTGTTCAAGGAAACTACACACATAAGGGCCAGCATGTGCCGATGGAGGTTGAGGCATGTGTCGAGACAAAGAGCCAACAAGTCTCACTAGTGGTCGATGCATGTGCACATGTCATAGGCCAAGACTCAAGCTCCAAGCTCGAGTAGGTCCAAGACATAAAAATGGACTCTTTCATGTCCCATATCAACCTAACATAAGAAATGGTGCATAGATACTCTAGACTACAAGCTTGGTTACCCAGCATGTTGTAAAGTGAAAAGGCATAGCAAGTGTCAGAAGAAAAGCTAACAAAAGAACAATAGAAAGGTTTAAGGTAAGAGTAAAGATGTTATTACTCAATGGTTCTATTATGTGTACAATGGGGGGTGGAGGCTCTCTATTTATAGTCAGGTCCTCCTTACATTTACTGCCTGAGATACATTCCTAAACTCTAGAGATTACAATCCCTTGATTCTAGGTTATTTGGTGTTCCTGCACAATCCTTGACTTGATAAAATCATGCTAAGCACCAGGCCTTTTAGAAGCTTTCAAGTCTATTCGTCCTAAGATTGTGTTTAGGCATGCCCACACCTAGGTCTGACAATACACCTACATCTCGATCATTAGTCTGCTTGCCTAAATCCAACTAAGAGCCTGTGCATTATTCACCAGTGCCTGCCCTTGGGCTTGGCTCAATCCTATCAAACTTGAACACCTTCCCTAAGCTTCTAGAGTTTGATCACTGCCTCCCTATTGTTTTGGGCTAGTTCCTCATGACCTAGACCTCTAGTGCACCTCAGGGCATAGTTGCCTTGGCTTTTAGACTCTATCCTACTAGAACTGTAATTGTCACTCAACTCGAAGAGAACCTCACTTATCATGGGCTAAGACTCAAGCTCTAGGCTAGTGTGGCTCCAGGACATGGGAATAGACTCTTTTGTATCCCAGATTAGTGTAACATAAGAAACAGTGCATGGACACTCTAGACTACGGGCTTGGTTACCCAGTATGGTCCAAAACAAAAGGGCACAATAAATACTGGAAAAAAGGCTAACAAAACAACAACAAAAAAGTTTAAGGTGGAGTAAAGATGTTGTTACTTAATGGTTCTAGTGTGTACACAATGAGGGTGGGGGACTCTATATATAGTTGAGTCCGCCTTACATTTAGTGTGTGAGATATATTCCTAAACTCTAGAGATTATAATCCCTTGATTCTAGGAGCTAAGTTACAATCCTTGATTCTAGGGGATTTGGTGCTACTGTATAATATTTGATTTGCTAAAATCAACTTGAGCAACAAGCCTTCTCGAAGCCCCTAAATCTAATATTTCCATGTCTGTGTTTAAGTATGCCCGCACATAGGCCCGACCATGCACTCGTACCTCGATCATCAGTGCTACTGGCTAGGTCTGACTAGGTGCTCGTGCATCGCTCACTAGCACCCACCCTTGGGTCTGGCTCAATCCTACTAAAGTTGAACACCTTCATTGAGCCTTTAGAGTCTCGATCACTACTTACCCCATTGTTTTGGGGTAGTTCCCCATGACCTAGACCTCTAAGGCACCTTAAGGCGTGGTCCCCTTGGCTATCAGACTTTGTCTTGCTAGAACTACAACTGTCACTTGACTTGGAGAGAACCCTTGAACTTGGACTAACTTGCAGGCCGTGACATTCTCCTTCACTCATTCTAGCAATGCCCTTATTGCTAGGGAATGATGCACCCACCTTGCACATTGGTATTGACTCTTACCCTGTGAGCCAATTTTCCAACATTTTGGTCCTATTCCTAAACATGTACTTTATTGGCTTTTGCTATTCTCGATCCTATATTCCTCAGCATTTTGCTACAATCTTATATTCCTTAACACTCTACCATAATGGCCCTTTCCATCTATGCTACTGATGTTTCCCATGCTTTCTTTAGGTTACTTGTGGCACACTCTCTTATGAGGAATCTAGTTGTACTATAGGACTTATGTTGTGGCACTCCACTACCATTGGTTTTCCCTCTCAACTCCTTGAGAGGTCTTAACCCCTTGGTAAACTTGACTAGCACCTGGACGCTCTTCTTTGGGCTCATTCTGGTGTTATTTACCACATCCACTCTGGCTTTCAGATAGCCCATTTGCTTGCTTAAACGCCAAAAGCTTTGATCACTCCCTAACCCGATATTGACTGGCATAAAAATAGTAACTCAAGGCCCCTTGCCCCTATTGGTGGCTCTATTGATCTTGCAAAATCTGGGTTTCCCTATAGCCCTTTCCTCTTCGAGGAACAAACATCAATGTCTCCCCCACTTTGGCTTTTTCCTTTTGGCCTTAGAGACTTGGTGTACTTAACTTGACTCAATGATTACACAGTAATTTTTGCTTGACTTGACTCGTGTCCCTTTTTCATTACAGCTTAGCCTTTACCCATGACTTTGGTGCATCAATGAAATGCTTAGGTACCTCTACTCTTGGTCCCAGCCTATAATAGCAACCACAGTAGCTCACAATACAGCATGGTCAACCTTGAGCTTGGCCAACTCCTCTTATAAGGTTGTCACTATGGACTCTAATGCCTCATTACCCTATATGAGCTTTTTCATTACCTTATTTAAGGATCCCTTAATGTCTTAAACTGATCTATTATCTGAAGCATGGCCTCCACACACTTCGCTAACCAAGTGTTTGTTAGTACATATCTTGTTGAAGCCTTCCCCACTTGTTTGTAGGTGGGTGTTTCTCGAGCACCTCGCTTTGGCCCCTTATTTGGTTTTCCCTAGCTATGCCATAGCCCAAAGCACACAAACTATTAGATCATGAATACACAAATTGAAGGATTACCTTAAGTCTAGTAGGCACTCAAGCAATCTAAGTTTAGTTATTGTAAGCCAGCACACTAGTCTATCAATACAACACACCAACATAGCACACACTATCAGGCACTAGTCTGCATAATGGCTCAACACACAAGTCTCTCTTGGTTAGGCTCCAATATGCACATTTGCTCACCTACACATTTTCATGGGCTAAGAGCTTAATCCTAGTTACCGTGTGGCCTTAGGTAGGAAACTATCGTTCGTATTCCTAAGTTAGTGTTTTCCTTGACTTTATGCCAAACACTTTTGCCATGCATTCCATTGGCTCCCTAAGAGCTTGACAGAATGCTATGAAGGAGAGTTAAAGCAATTGTAACTTCTATTTACTTGATGCTATAGACAATTGCTCAATGCCCAAATCTATGACTTAGTTTTTCTTACTTGTGTAGCTTCTAACTCTTTGCAAATGAGGAAGAGGGCCCCTATTTATACTTGAGCCTTCCTAGCACATATGACCTTTATTGATCCATGTATGTGGCCATCATAGGCTTTCTAAACCATTTCATGGTCACTAGACATTTCCTAGGTTGGCTATGGCCCTTTTAGAATCCAGCTTGTTCTAGGCTCCTTACTAAGCCTTGGGTTTAGAAGAGTTTGGGCACTCCTATTGAGTGCTTGCCCCTACCAGGTTCTAAAATGTTCCTCAACTAGTCATTGCTCTACCTATTGCTAAGGCCTTTTAAAGCCTTCCTCATCTAGGTGCTATAATACCTACCATTATTCGTGTGCCTAGCCTTTCTGGAGCCTTCAATGCCTACTCACCTAGCCTACCTCCAAGCTTCTCCAAACTCTTTTGTGCTTGCACACTTTTCCTATCTCTAGGCTAATTTAGAGCCTTTTGTGCCTGCCTTCCCATGCCATTCTTTTAGGGCATTCTAGATCCTTTCAATGATTAGTCCCCATTTTTAGTACTAGGCTGCTTAACTTTCCATGCTCTTACACCTTAGCTTAGGCCTTGTGCCTTTAGGACCTTGGTCTTGCTCTTTCTTGGTCCTTCACCTATACCAACTCAAATAAGTTACGTCTTTTGACCCACTTGGCTTAGGACTTGTACACAGACCATGACACATAGCACACCTATAGCATAGAACAACAACTTGTTGAGAACCTGTCTTACACTCTAGTATGCTCAAACCTGGCACACCAAGAGTGTTTCACCAGTATATGAGCACAATAACCCTTCTAGGTTGCATGCACGAAGCAACAAACTATCTGCACGACATAGTTGAATGTCCACACACACAGAAGGATGCTTGCACACCACACCAGGATGCCTGCACACAAATCCCTTTAACTGTATCAATGCCAACTCTAGCTCCCCATGCCAACTCTGGCTTTCACAGTAACTTTAGGTCTTTATGTCACAAGTTGGGATCTATTGCACACTCTGAACTAAGGCTTTGGTCACTACCTCTAGTCTGATCCAAGCTTCGATACCCCTTGGTATCTAGTTTTCCTACCTACTTTAAAAATTCCCTTGAACCAGGCTCTGACACCACTTGTCACGGGCTGAGACTCAAGCTCTAGGTTCACATAACTCTAGGGCATGGGAATGGACCCTTTTACATCCCATATTAGACTAACACAAGAAACAGTGCACAAATACTCTAAACTGTAGGGCTTGGCTACCAAGTACGGTACAAAATAAAATGGCACAATAAGTGCTAGAAGAAAGGCTAATAAAAGAACAACAAAAAGGTTTAAGTCAAGAATAAAGATGTTATTACTCAATTGTTCTGGTGTGTGTACAATAAGGGTGGGGGACTCTTTATTTATAGCTATGTCTCCTTTACATGTAGTGCTTGAGATACATTCCTAAACTTTAGAGAATGCCATCCCTTGATTCCAGGAACAAAGATACAACCCTTGATTCTAGGGATTTGGTGCTGTTGAACAATCCTTGACTTGCTAAAATCATGTTGAGAACTAAGCCTTCTAGAAACCTCCAAATCTAATCCTACCAAGTCTATATTCAGGCATGGCCAAACCTAGGCTGACTATATGCCAACACCTCAATCATTAGTGCTTTTACCTAGGTTTGACTAGGTGACCCCGCATTGCTCACCAGTACTTGCCCCTAGGCTTGGCTCAATCCTACCAAACTTGAACACCTTCTTTGAGCCTCTGGAGTCTTGAACACTACCCACCTCATTGTTTTAGGCTAGTTCCAAGCAACCTGGATCTTTAGTGCACCTCATAGCTTGATCCCCTTGGCTGTCAGACTTTGTCCCTATAAAACTAGAACTATCACTTGACTTGAAAAGAATCCCTAGGCTTGGACTAGCTTGTGAACTATGATAGATGCACTGAGGGTCATTTGGTGCTGGTGGTGGTCAAGGCATGTGCATGTGTCACAATCTGCAAGGTGGTTGTCATGGGCCGTACATTTCTTAAACCGTAATCATGTGTCCATGCGGCACCGAGACTACTCTTAGTCGAGGTTAACCTTTCTCAAATCCTTTTCTCCATGGATAGATCATTTTTTATGCTTTAAGCTACATACTCGTGAGCCTTTCTAGGCTCGAACCCCATCAGTTGCCCATAATAATCTCAAACTTGGTAAAGAGGAACCTAACTCCCATCATCATAATCAACCCATGATTCTCAGGTGGCCCTCAACACCCATCTATACCTGCAAGCATTAAGGTTCTGAGCACTGACCCACTTGGCTCATAAGGGTGCACACATTTTGGCATGTGAGAACTTAACACTATGCCTGCCTACATCATATGCAAGCTTTTGTGCCTTAAACCCTAAGGCACAACATAGATGCTAGTCAATAGCTAGCTTAGAGCCACACTTGGCTAATCTCATCCCATGAAACATATATCTTAGGGCTTCAGCCTTAGCCTTATTCTAGGTTGCTCGTATACATGATGGACACTTGATATGATGCTTATCCCACCTCAAAGAACTTGAATGTGCTACCCTAGCTATAGCATACCTCTTTCGATTGGCCATAAGGGTCTAGCAGCATGTTTGCTTACTAGCTCACTCATCTTTCAGGCTTGATGGTGCCCTTCCTATGCAAACACCACCTCATGATCCTTGGTTACTTATCGAACCAGCTAAAGAAAGGGAAACTGAAAGGCATAACAAACACCAGTATCTAAACCCATGGTTTAACACAAAGGCATGATACAAGGCCTACTGACCCTAACTATCCTCGAGTTTACCATAACCTAAGGAGGCATCATGCCACACTCGTGACCTGATGATGCCTACCCATCTAGACACCACATGTGCCTAAGAGTTACTTATTTCAGACTAGCTAGGCCCCTTTTTACGTACTAGCCAACGGGGTGATGGAGAGCTAACACCAGTCATCCCTTATAAAGAGTGTAAAAAATTTCTTAATCATCCTATCTAGAAATGTAAGACTGTTTAAAATAGGGACATTTTTTCCCAACCATCTCAAAGCCTTTCTTCAACTAGCTCAAGGCCTAGTGACCTATCTCTTAGCCACTATAATTGTCAAAATCAGCTTGTTGCTATATAACACATTCAAAGGTGCCTGCTCATAACTTTGACTGATAACACCTGACTAGGTATTTGGCTCTAAGGTGCCTATCTATTAGCTCCCACTTGCCCAAGCACCTTGGGACCTCAATTATGCCTCTAGGGTATGATGACCACATAAGGGGAGATTGAAAAGGATGACAAGTTGATAGTCTAATGCATTAAGCATGGAGACTACCAACATGCATAACCATAGCACAATTTATATGCCTATTACTCAATGAGCGAGTAGAAGAAATGATGTATGAAGCCAAGCCATAATTGCTTGGCATAGGAAAAACACAAGAAATGGCTAGGAGACTACCCTTTCCATCCAACAGGTAACAATGATACAGCACAACTAATGCTTGGTCTAGCTGGGACCACACATGCAAACTCCATGGTCACCACCCTAGGGGGACATTGCTTAATTTAAGGACTTTTTTTGGGGTTTTAGGTAGCATCAGCTGAATGTGTCACAAACCATGTAGGAGTCCAAAACCAAGAGGCTTATGTGATTAGACTTGCTCAAGATGGTATGGGCAATGGACCAGAAAGGATCAAAATCGAGGCCTTAAAGGCATATACTTTACCCAAGTGTGTGGGCCAAGGCTAGGGTCAGAGTGTAAGAGTACACTAAAGGTGAGTTACACAGTGCAAGGGATGAGAATTGCTCATTGAAAGGTTTTAGAAAACCCTAGGATATGGCATGAGTAGTCAGGCACAAAAAAGCCTAGGTTAACTAGGAGACTAGCTAGGGGAGTAGGCATGAAAGAGTCTAGAGAAGCCAAGAGGTTGGTCAGGTGCATGGGCACCAAAAGTTCTAAAAAGGGCCAAGTGTAGGCATAGTGATGGGCACTATAGCACCCATATGGGAAAGCCTCTAGAAAGCTCTAGCTTTGGGCAAGGTGGCACCCAAATGGAGAAACCTACTAAATGCAGGCAGTTAGTGGAAGGGTTTGGACTTTTCTAGAGCCAGGGGTTCGACAGGGAGTTTGAAACCAACGAATCTTTAGAAAGGCTTTAGCTGACCATGGTAGAGCCTGGGTACCCTAGCACTATCTAAAAGGCCCTTAATGGACATACACTTGGATTCATTGTAACCATAAGTACCAAAAGAGCTCAAGTATAAATAGGAAAGCCTCCCTCTCATTTGTACATAAAACAATAAACAAGAGGAAAGTTAAAAGCAACAAGATAAGCAAGAAAGAAGAACTAAGTAATAACTTGGGCATTGAGTAATTGTACATAGCATCATGTAAATAGAAATAATATTACTTTAACTCTTTTTCTTAGTTTTCTCTCAAGCTCTTAGGGAGCCAATGAAGTGTACGGCACAAGTGTTTAGCATAGAGTGAAGAAAAAGCTTACCTAGGCATTTGGATGGTAGTTTTTAACTTAAGGTCGTATAGGTGCTAGGCTTAAGCCATGGCCTATGACATATGCATGGGCTTGGCCAGGCTAACACATTTTTATGGTCGATGAGAAGGGACCATGAGACTGTCAAATACCTGAGAGACTTGGCTGGACCAAGCTTACGATCATAGCTTCTACCTGCACCACCCTAAGGAGTCATTGCCCAAGTTAGGGACTTAGTCTAAGGTTTGGGATAGCATCAGCCATAGGAGTCGCAAGCCAAGGGTTTAAGCCTAGCACCCATGTGGCCTTAGGCTAGAAACTACCATCCATGTGCCTAAGTTAGCCTTTTTTTTTACGCTATTACGTATGTTTGTGCCATGCACTCTATTGTCTCCTTAGGAGATTTGGAGAAAGTTAAAAAAGAGAGTTAAAGTAATTTTATTTGTATTTACTTGATACTATGTACAATTGGTCAATGACCTTACCATGAATCCTATGTTTACCTCCAAGTCTCTAATATAGCCAAGTCTATGACTTGGTTCCTCTTACTTTTCTATTGTTGCTTCTTTTGTTAACTATAAATGAGGGGGATGGCCCCTATTTATACCTAAGCCTCCCAACACATATGGCTTTTATTGATCCAAGTGTGTGGCCTTTATAGGCCATTTAGACCCCTCCACGGCCCTTAGACACTTCCATAGCCTTTGCAGAATCTAGCTTGTCTACTCTTGGTGAGTGCCTACACCTAGTAGGCTCCATAACTTTCACCATCTGGTTCTTGTTCCACCTATAGTTAAGGCCTTTAAGAGCCTTCCTCATTTAGGTGCTATAGTACCTATTACTATTCCCAAGCTAGGTCATTTTGGAACATTCAGTGCCAGTGCACCTAGTTGGCCTCTAAGCTTCTTCAGACTCTTCTATGCCCATACACCTGGCATGTCTCTAGGTTAATCTAGAGCCTTTTGTGCTTGTCTACCCATGCCACTCTTTTGAGGCATTCTTGATCTTTCCAATGAGTAGTCTCTATTCTTGGCACTAGGCTGCTCAGCTCTCAAAGCTTTCACACCTTAGCCTAGGCCTTGGTCAAGACACTTGGGCATTGTATGTGCCTTTAGGACCTTGGTCTTGATCTTTCCTAGTCCTTCACCCGTACCAACTTGAACAAGCTATATCTTTTGACCCTCTTGGCTGAGGACTTTTGCATAGACCATGACATTCTCTCCCACTCATTTTAGTAATGCCCTCATTTTTAAGGGATGCCATTCTTTCATCATAAATGCATTTTAGATAAATGTCCCACTCTTGTCCCTATGGTCTTTGGCACACGATGGTTCTTGTTACATGATGGTTTTTGGTACACCTTCATAGTTATCCCCTACTTCACTCATGATCCCAATGTGATTCTCATGAAACCAAGCTTGTCAAAGCATGCAATGCTTTCTCTAGTGATGTGCCATTATCGTTTTTCAATACTTAATGGGCCTTTTGAGGTGTGCAACACTCACATCACATAGGATTCCATGAATCTTAGCTTGTCAAAGCATACAACACCTCTATGTCTAATGTGCCATTACCTTTTCCTCTTCACCATGGGATCTTTACCCTTTTCCTACACTTAACGAGCCTTTTAGAGTATATAGCAACACAAGTGTAGGGTGTGCGTTACTCATGACTAGGCTATTACCCTTTCTTCGACAAACCATCTATCTCTAAGGTTGGTAGCTCTTTGCAGCCACACTCACCTTGCCTTCATTAGGAGCCTGAGAGATCACCTTTTCTTAGTTCAATCACCATCATGACTCTTACCATTAGACTCTCCCTAAGTCTTCACAATGGTTTTAGGCTTTTTCCACTATGGGAGCTCCCTAGCCATATAAGGTCCTAAGTATAAGAAGTAATTAAAAGACATGGTCACTGTACCTTTATCTTAGATCGAACCCTTAATCCTTACCTTTTGATGTTGCGAATCTTCATTTGCTTCCTCATCCCCTAAAAAATTGCTACTCTCATCTCTCCCACTCAAGCCCTTACCCCTGGGCTCAACTCTTACCCTTGGGCTGTGGAGACTTAGTATACTCAGCCTCAACCATCGACTGAGCAATGTCAATACTCTGACTTGAAGTCCTATACCTTATTACTTCACTTGGCTCTTACCCATAGTTTTTATGCTTCTTTAAAGTCCTCTCATGTAGAGTCTAGCAGTCATATATCATCCTTGTTGTTTTTAAATTGACTTTCAAGGATGACAACCTCTTTTTCAAACTAGCCTTTCTCCCCTTACACATGGTTTAACGACCTTTATACACATCACTTATGCATTCAACCTCAAAAGTAAATCTAAACTAAAGATCTCTAACACATCTTTATAAGTGATCAAGTGTCCTTATGCCCTATTCTCAGCACCAACAACCAGTAATGCCCACTCTATGCAACCCTTCATGCAAGCTATCATCACAAGTGGCACACTAGCACACAAGCTATCGGTACAACTCAAACCGACATTAACACTGATCATAACGAAGGCTTTTATCTCTTTGTTGGGAACCTACTTTGATACCAACTATCATGGGTGGAGGGCTTAAGCCTTGCACTCATATTGCCTTAAGCTGGAAATTATCATCCATGTGCCTAAACCAACCTCTTTTTTTACTTTGCGCTGAATGCTTATGCTATGCATTCTATTGGCTCCCTAAGTACTTGGAAGAAAGCTAGGAAGGAAAGTTAAAGTAATTGTATTTCTATTTACTTGATGCTATGTACAATTGCTTAACGACAATGACTCCTATGTCTAACACCAAGTCTCTAATATGGCAAAATTTATGACTTGGTACTTTTTACTTTTCTCTTGTTAATTCTCCTATTAACTACAAATGAAAGGGAGGGACCTTATTTATACCTAAGCCTCTCCAACACATATGGCCCATATTGATCCAAGTGTATGGCCCTTATAGGTCTTTTAGACCCTTTCATGGCCACTAGACACTTTCTAAGTTGGCTAACGGCTTTGCAAACTCTAGCTTACTTTAGGCTTCCTATGAGCCTTAGGTCTGGAAAAGTATGGGCACTCCCGCTAAGTGCCTGAGTCTAGTGGGTTCCAAAACCTTTTATGTTTGGCTAGGGTTTTCAAAAGCCTTCCTTATATGGGTGCTACGGTACCTATTACTATTCTTATGCCAGCCTGTTTTGGAACCTTTAATGCCTACACACCTTCCTAGCCTCTAAGTTTCTCCAGACTCTTCTGTGCCCGTGCACTTGGTTTGTCTCCAAGCTAATCTAGAGCCTTCTTTACCTATTTGCCTATTTGCCCATGCCACTATTCTAGGGCATTTTAGAACCTTTTAATGAGCAGCCCTCATTCTTGGCACTAAGCTACTTACTTTACCATGCTCTCACACCTTAGCCTAGGCCTTAATCTACACACTCGAGCCTCGTAAGTGCCTTAAGGGCCTTGGTCTTGATTCTTTTCAATCCTTCACCTGTACGAACTCAAAAAAACTATGTCTCTCAACCCTTTTGGCTTAGAACTTGCATATAAACCATGAAATTCTCCCATACTCATTCTAGCAATGCCCTTATTACTAGAAGATGCCATTCTTTCACTATACATGCACACTAGACGATGTCCCACTCTCATCTTGATGGTCTATGGCACATTATGGTTCTTGGTACACCTTAGCAGTCATCCCTTGCTTTAGTTTTGATCCTAATATGGTTCCCATAAAATGATGCTTGTCAAAAAATGCAATGCCATAGTTGGTGATATGGCCTTACCATCTCCCTACACTTAATGGGCCTTTTAGAGTGTACAACGCTCACATCACATAGGCTTCCACAAATCTTAACTTGTTGAAAAGTGTAGTGCCTCTATGTTTGATGTGTCATTACCCTTTCCTTCGCACCATAAGGTCTTTTCCCTTTTCCCGCACTCAATGGGCCTTTCAAGTTGTATAATGACATAGGTGTAGGGCATGTAAGGTGTGCAGTGCTCACATCTAGGACATTACCATTTCTTCAAAAAACTGTCCATATCTAAGGCCTATGGCTCTCCGTAACAACACTGACCTTGCCCTTATCAGGAGCCTGAGAGATCATCTCTTCGTTGCTTAACTGCCATCACAACTCTTACCATTGGACTCTCTCTATGTCCTCACAATGGCTTTAGGCTTCTTTTGCTATGGGTGTTCCCTGGCCTTATATTGAGCACAAGAAACAGTTAAAGGACATGGTCACCATACCTTTATGCTAGACCAAATCTTTGGTCCTTGCCTTACAATGGCACAGTTTTTCATTGGCCTCCTTTTCCCTTAAAAAATTGCTACTCTTGTTTTTCCCACTCAACCTTTATCCCTGGGCTTAGCTTTTACCTTTGGGCTATAGAGACTTAGTGCACTCAAACTCAACCACCAATTTAACAGTGGCTATATTCTGCTTTAAGTCTCGTACCCTACCCGCTTCACTTAGCTTTTACCCTTAGGCTATGGAGACTTAGTGCACTCAGACTCAACCACCAACTTAACAGTGGCTATATTCTACTTTAAGTCTTGTACCCTACCCGCTTCACTCAGCTCTTACCCATAGCTTTTACCCTTCTTCGAACTCCTCGCACATGGAGTCTAATACTCGTATGTGATCCTTGGTGTCCTCAAACTGGCTTTCGTGGATGACAACCTCTTCTTCAAAATAGGTTTTCTCCTCTTGTGCAAGGGTGGGTGGCCCTCATGCACATCACCCATGCACTCAACCACAACCACGAAGCTTAAACCAAGGATCTCCTACATATCCTTATGAGTAAACAAGTATCCTTGTGCCTTACTCTTGGCACGAACAACCAATAATGCCCACACCACGTAATCTTATAAGCAAGCTATCATTATAAATGGCACATTAGAATGCAAACTACCTGTGCAACTCAAACTGACATCAACATCAATCATAACAAGGGTTCCGATCCCCTTTGGTCAGAACCTACTATGATACCAACTATCATGGGCTAGGGTTTTAAGCCTAGCACCTGTGTGGCCTTAGGCTAGAAACTACCATGTTTCTGAGTTAGCCTTTTTTTTAACTCTATGCCAAACACTTGTGCCATGGATTCCATTGGCTCCCTAGGAGCTTGGGAGAAAGCTAAGAAAGAGAGTTAAAGTGATTGTATTTCTATTTACTTTATGCTACGTACAATTACTCAAATGACCTTACACTAACTCCCATGTCTATCTTCAAGTCTTTGATATGGTAAAGTCTATCACTTGGTTCCTCTTACTTTTTCTTGTTGTTTCTCTTATTAACTAAAAATGAGGGGGAAGGCCCTTATTTATACTTGAGCCTTCCCAGCACATATAGCCCTTATTGATCTAAGTGTGTGGCCATTATAGGCTTTCTAGATCCTTCCATAGCCATTTGATACTTCTTAGGTCAACTAAGGCCTTCGTAAAAATCCAGCTTATTCTAGGCTCCTTGTTGAGCATTGAGTCTAGAAGAGTCTGGGCACTCCTACAGAGTGCCCATGCTTAGTGGGTTTTAGAACCTTCCCTGTTTGGTCACTACTCTACCTACAGCTTGGGCTTTTAAAAGCCTTCCTAGTTTAGGTGCTATAGTTCCCACTACTATTCCAATACCAGGCTATTCTAGAACCTTTCTTGCCCGTGCATCTAGCTAGCCTCTAAGGTTCTGTAAACTCTTCTGTGCCTATGCACCTGGCTTGTCTCTAGGCTAATCTAGAGCCTTCTCTAACTATTTGCTTGCACCACTCTTCTAAGGCATTCTAGATCCTTTCATTAAGTAATCCCCATGCTCGACACTAGGCTACTCACCTTGCCATGCTCTTGCACCTTAGCCTAGGCCCTAGTTCGACACTCAAGACTTGTATGTGCCTTTAGGATTGTGGTCTTGATCTTTTTTGATCTTTTTCCTACACCAACTTGAACAAGCTATGTCTCTCAACCTTTTTGGCTTAGGACTTGTGCACAGACAGTGTTGTTTTCCCCCACTCATTCTAGAAATGCCTTTATTACTGGGGGATGTCATTCTTTCACTGCACGTTACATCAATTTCCATAAATCCTAGCTTGTATAAGCATGCAGCACCTCTATGTCTAATGTGCCTTTACCTTTTCCTTTGTAACATAGGGTTTGTACCCTCTTCTAGCACTCAATGAGCCTTTAAGGGTGTGCAGCACACACAAGTACAAAGCGTGCACCTTTCATGTCTAGGCCATTACCTTTTCTTATACCATCCATTTTTAGGGTAGGTGGCTTTCCACAACCACACTTACCTTGCCCTTATCAAGAGCCTGAGAGATCCCTCTTTTCTATTTAACCACCATCATGACTTTTGCTATTAAACTTTCCCTAAGTCTTTGCAATGGCATTAGGCTTATTCTATTATGGGTGTTCCTTAGCTTTATATGGTTTTGAGCATAAGAAGCAATTAAAAGACATGGTTATTGTACCTTTGTCCTAGACTAAATCCTTGTTTCTGACCTTCTGATGTTATGGTTCTTCATTGACCTCCTCTTCCTTTGAGGAACTGCTACTCTTACCTATCCCAATCAAGTCTTTACCCTTAGGCTCAACTCTTACCCTTAGGTTATGGAGACTTAGTGCACTCAACCTTGACCACTAACTCAGCAATGGCAATACTCCCACTCCAAGTTCTATACCTTACAGCTTCATTCAGCTTTTACCCATGGCTTTTACTTTTTTTCAGACTCCTCATGTGTGAAGTCTAGCACTCGTACGTGATCTTTAGTGTCTTCAAACCAGTTTTCATGGATGACAACTTCTCTTTTAAACTAGCCTTTATCCCTTTGTACATGGGTGGGTGGCCCTCACGCACATCACCCATGCATTCAACCACAAACATGAAGCTCAAACCAAGGATCTCTAGCACATCCTTATGAAAAATCAAGAATCTTTGTGCCCACTCTTGGCACTGACAACTTGCAATGCCCATACGAGGTAACCTTGTATGCAAGCTATCATCACAAGTGGTGCACTAGCATACAAGCTACCCACACATCTGAAATTGGCATCAACACCAATTATAACAAAGATTTTGATCCCTCTAGGTTGAAACCTGCTCTGATACCAACTATCACAAGCTAAGGGCTTAAGCCTAGCACATGTGTGACCTTAGGCTAGAAATTACTTTCCATGTGCCTAAGTCAACATCTTTTTTGACTTTATGCTAAACACTTATGCTATGCATTCTATTAGCTCCCTAAGAACTTAAGAGAAAGCTAGGAAGGAGAGTTAAACCAATTATATTTCTTTTTACTTGATGCTATGTACAATTGTTTAATGACCTTACAATGACTCTTATGTCTATCCCCAAGTCTCTAATATGGCTAAGTCTATTACTCGATTCCTCTTACTTTTCTCTTATTGCTTCTTTTATTAACTACAAATTAGGAGGAAAGTCTTTATTTATGCCTAAGCCTCCCCAGCATATATGGCCCTTATTGATCTAAATGTGTGGCCTTTCATAGGCCTTCCAGACCCTTTCATAGCCCAAAGACACTTTCTAGGTTAGCTAAGGACTTTGTAGAATCTAGCTTATTTCAAACTCCCCATAAGCCTCAGGTCTTGAAGACTTCAAGCACTCTTGCTGAGTGACTGCACCTAGTATGCTCCAAAACCTTTCCCACCTGGTCGCTACTTTGCATGCAGCTAGGGCCTTAGAGCCTTCCTTATTTGGGTGTATAGTACCCACACTATTCTCATGCTAGGTCATTCTAAAACTTTCAGTGCTGACACACTTGGTTGTTCTCTAGGCTTATCTAGACTTTTTTCTGCCTATGTTCCTGGCCTGTCCCTAAGTTAATCAAGAGCCTTTTGTGCTTGTCTGCCCATGCCACTCTTTAGGGGCATTCTAGATCTTTTAATAAGTAGTCCTCATTCTTGGCACTAAGTTGCTTACCTTGTCATGCTCTTACACCTTAGCTTAAGCCCTGGTCCATACATTCAGGCCTTTTATATGCCTTTAGGACCTTGGTCTTGATCCTTTCAAGTCTTTTTTCCTCACCAACTCAAACAAGTTACATCTCTTAACCCTTTTGCATGATGCAGACAAAGGCTTAAGGTCAGGACATTGAGCCCTTTTTTCATATCAATAGTAATAAATCAAGGCCATAGATGCCTATAAGTCACCGAAACAACCAGTCACCAAACAACATGGCCATAAGGCATGCATGACTTGGATTTTGCTCTAGGGATGTTGCCATAGATGTATACAATGATAGGCCTATCAAGCACACCTATTTCTATTATAGAGGGAAAAAGAGGCTTGGAAAACCACCTTCTAAAGAGCATAAGAGATTTTACAATTATGATAGTAGTAGACATTAAAGTGTTTGAAATGGGCATACTTTTTTCAAATAGGCATATATCACACCAAGGGTCCACAGTTGAGGCATGTGTTCCCACCAAGGCCCAGTATGTGCCGATGGTGTTTGAGGTAACTATCTACATCAAGGGCCATCTTCTATCAATGTTGATTGAAGCATGTACTCATACCAAGTCTAGATTATGCTGATGTTGATCAAGGTATATGCCCTTACCAAGGGCTAGCATGTGTAGATAGTGGTTAAGGTAATTACCCATACCAAGGGCCAGCTTATGTCGATAGTCATCAAGGCAAATGCCTATACCAAAGGCCAGCTTGTGCTAATGATGGTCAAGGTATGTGCTCACACCATGCACCACCATGTGCCATTGATGCTCAAAGCCTTGGCCAAAGTTTAATTTTGGGCCATGATGCACATGTTGGCTGGAGATGAAAAACCTGATCGATGCCATTAGGGGTTCCAACAATTGGGGGTAGAGGGCTGGGTGGTGTGCGCACATAATGTGCAATAAGTGTTGGTCTTTACACCTTATATTGCCCCCTATCCTCTAAGGAACCTTGACATCTCACCCACCTTTAAGGAGTATAAAAGGTTTTATAGGTTAATAGCTAGTAGCAATTGAAATGTCTGAAATATGGATGCTTGCTTCAAATGGGCACCAAATCTTCTACATTTTGATTTTTTTAGCTGAAATTTTTATATGGACACCAAAAAAAATAAAAGGATCACATATACCAAATTTGGGGCCATAACTTCTAAAAAAATTTAAAATATCTTAAATCAAGAAAAATTATAAAAATCATGTAAAAGAAAAAATGAGTTATCTTTCCATGAAACTTCACATAAAGGCTTAGGGGACCATTATATGAATTTACAAGCCATAAAAATGGCATTGGCGTGGCAGAAATATGAAGATGTGCATGAACCCATGGATTGCTTGATCATGGTGCACGACCCAAGCCTAGGATACTTGCATGTGGTACATAGCCATCCATGTGCTGATAGTGGTTAAAGCATGTACCAAGACCAAGGGAAACATGTGATGATGGTGGTTGAAGCATGTTCATGTGTCATGATTCGTAAGCTAGTCCAAGCCTAAGGGTTCCTTTCGAGTTAAGGTGCAATTCTAGTTCAAGCAAGATAGGGTCTGACAGTTAAAGGGACCAGGCCTTAAGGACTACTAAAGGCCCAGGTTAGAGGAAGTAACCTAGAATAATGGTATAGGTAGTGATCAAGACTCCAGAGGCTCAGGAACGGTGTTCACATTTGGCAAAATTAAGCTAAGCCTAAATGCAAGTAATGGTGAGTGCTTGTATGATTTACTAGCCATAAAAATGGCATTGGCATGACAAAAACATAAAGATGTACCTGACCCCACCTATAGCCTAATTATGGTGTGCATGGTGTGTGGCCAAGGCCCAAGATACTCATACATAGTGCACAGCCTAGCATGTGTCAATGGTGTTCAAAGGAACTGCCTGCATAAAGTGCCAGCATATGCCAATGGTGGTTGAAGCATGTGCTGAGACCAATGGCCAACATGTCTCAGTGACGATCGAGGCATGTGCATGTGTCATGGTCCACAAGCTAGTTTTGACCTAGGGGTTCTCTCTAAATCGAAGAGTAGTTCTAGTTCTAGCAGGACAGGGTCTGATAGCTAAAGGGATCAATTCTTAAGGCCTACTAGAGGCCCAAGTCGTAGGGAACTAGCCTAGAATAGTTTTGGGTAGTGATCAAGACTTTAGAGGCTCAAACATAATGTTTAGGTTTGGCAGAATTGAGCCAAGCCCAGGTGCAGGCACTGGTGAGTGATGTACAAGCACACAGGCAAACCTAGGTGAGGGCACTAATGATAGTGGTGTAGGCAGATAGTCAGACCTAGGTACAAGCACACATAAACATAATCCTAGAAAAATTAGATTTGGGGGCTTCTAAAAGACCCAACACTATAGCATAATCTTTGACAAGCTAGAATTATGTTAAAGACTTGAGTTCGTAGGTTGACTTAGGCATATGGAGTTAATTTCTTATCTAAGGCTACTTGGGGTTTGGCTTAAGATTGGGGCTTGTGACATGTGCACTGAGTGTTATTGGGAGTCGATGGCACTCGAGGGGCAGACAAGTGCATTGGGAAGGATGAAAGAGTGGTGGAAGGGTCATGGTACATATGTTATACCAAATGCTAGCATCTAGGGATGGTGTTAAAGACAACAACTCACACCAAGGACCAACATGTCTTGATGGTGGTCAAGGCATGTGCATGTGTTACAGTCTACATGCTAGTCTAGACCTAAAAGTTCTCTCTGAGTCAAGAAATAGTTCTAGTTCTAGTGGGAGAACGTTCGATAGCCGTGGGGACCAAGCCTTAAAGCACACTGAAGGCTTAGTTCATAGGGAACTAGCCCAAAATAGTGATACAGGTATTGATCAGGACTCTAGAGGCTCAGGCAAGGTGTTCAAGTTTGGTAGAATTGAGTTAAGCTCAGGTGTGAGGCACCAGTGAGTGCTTATATGAATTTAAAAGCCAATGGCATTGGCTTGGAAAAAATATGAAAATGTGCCTGAACCCACCTATTGCCTAGTTATGGCATGTATGGTGCACTGCCCAAGCATATGATACCCGCACATGACAAGTAGCCTAGCATGTGTCGATGGTGTTCCAAGAAAATACCCACACAAAGGGCCAACATATGCTAATAGTGGTCAAAGCATGCACCAAGACTAAGGGCCAACATGTCCTGATAGTGGTCGAGGCATGTGCATGTGTCATGGTCTATAAGTTGGTCCAAGCCTAGAGGTTATCTCCATATTGAAAAGCAACTCTGGTTTTAGTGGGATAAGGTCTGACAACTAGGAAGACCAAGTCTTAAGGCCTACTAAAGGCCTAGGTCGAGGGGAACTAGCCTATAATAGTAGTATAGGCAGGACTAAAGGCTTAAGTACATTGTTCCTGTTTGATAGAATTGAACTAGACCCAAGTGCAGGTGTGACATCTTGGGTGGGCGCACCAGCACGCGCACCTGAGGTTAAGTCCTGCACACTAGGTGCACTGGCGGGAGTTAGCATGCAAGGCCTTAGAGGCAAGGCCAGAATGCCCACACAACCTACAAGCTAGCTCACAAGGCCAAGGTCTGGCCTACATGATGCCCATACCACATCCAATAGGGCCCAAGATGGGAGATACATGAGGGGATCTTTTGAAAGATCACAAGATCAACAGGAGGCTTTTGGCAGATCTGGTTGACCTTTAGAATCAAGAGATAGAATCCTAATTGATTGTAATCTTTGTAATTCCTTGATTTTAGACTTGATTCTAGGGATTTAGCCATAAGTGTAGCTGGGAGCCTCAACTATAAATAGAGGGCTGGTCCACCCTTATTTGTACACCACATACACTTCTGTTTCAATGAATACAAAGCATATTCCAGCACATTATCTTATTTTTTTGTTTCTCTCAAACTTGCACATTCAGCCCTTCCTATTGTTCTAGTGCTCGCATGCTGGTGTTTTAGGTTAACTTAGGCTACAATGAGGTGATTCCAAGCCTAAGGCCACACGGATTTTGAGTCTAAGGTCAAAACCTATGACACAAGCACTAAAGAGTGCTTATATGAATTTATGTGCCATAAAAATGGCATTGGCACAAAATAAATATGAAGATGTGCTTGAAACCACCTATTACCTGGTCATGGTGTGCCATGGTGTGCAAGCCCCATGCCCCAGGATTTTGGCATGTGGTGAGTGGCCAAGCCATGTGCCGATGGTGTTTAAGGGAACTACCCATACAAAGGGCTAGCATGTACCGATGGTGGTCAAAGCCTATGTCGAGACCAAGGGCCAACTTATCCCAATGCTGGTCTAAGCATTTGCAAGTGTCACCATCCATAAGCTAGTCCAAGCCTAAAGGTTTTTTTCGAGAGGAGCAGTTCCAGTTTTAGCAGTATAGGGTCTGACAGCTAAGGGGACAAAGCTTTTAGTCCTACTAAAGGCCTAGGTCATGGGAACTAGCACAAAACAATGGTATGGGCAATGATCAAGACTAAAGAGGCTCAAGCATGGTGTTTATGTTTGACAAAATTGAATCAAGCCTCGGTAAGGGTGCTAGTGAGCGCTTAAATGAATTTATAAGCCATAAAAATGGCATTTTCACAACATAAATTTAAAGATGTGCCTGAACCCTTCTACTACCCAATCGTGGTGCACATGGTATGTGGCTTGGGCCAAGGATACCCATATATGGTGCAAGGCTTAACATATGCTAATGGTGTTTAAGTGAACTACCTATAAAAAGGGCCAGCATCTGTAAATAGTGCTTAAAGCTTGTGTCAAGACCAAGGGCATGTGAATGTGTTATGGTCCGTAAGCTAGCCTTGGCTCGAGGGTTCTCTTCGAGTTAAAGAACAGCTCCAGTTCTAGTAGGACATGTTCAATAGCCAAGGGGACCAAACCTTGAAGCCTGCTAGAGGCCCAAGTCATGAGGAATTAGCTAGAACAATGGTCTTTGTAGTGATCAAGACTCCATAGGCTCAGGCACAGTGTTTATGCTCGATAGAATTTAGCTAGGCTTAGGTGTAGGCACTAGTAACTGCTTATATGAATTTATATGCCATAAAAAAAAAAAACATGGTAAAAATATATAAATGTGTTTGAACCCACCTACTACCTAATCATGGTATACGATTTAAGGTTAGGATACTCGCATGGGGTGTGCGGATCAGCATGTGCTGATGGTGGTTGAAACATGTGCGAGACCAAGGGTTAACATATCCCGAAGGTGGTCAGGGCATATACATGTGTTATAGTTCGCAAGCTAGTCTAGGCCTAGGTGTTCTCTTTAAATTGAGGAACATTTCTAGTTCTAGAGAGATAGGGTCCAATAGCTAGGGGACCAGACCTTACAACCTATTGGAGGCTTAGGTTGCTAGCAACTAGCCTAGAATAGTGGTACGGGTAGTGATTAAGACTCCGGAGGCTCAGGCATGATATTTATGTTTAGTAGAATTAAGCCAAGCTTAGGTGCAGGCATTTTTGAGTGCTTATATGAATTTACAAGCCATAAAAATGGCATTGGAATAGCAAAAATATGAAGATGTGCAAGAGCCCACCTACTACCTAGTCATGGTGTGCTTGGTTTACGGCCCAAGCATAGAAAATTAGTGCATGGTGTGCAACCTAGCATGTGCCGATAGTGTTTGAGGAAACTACCCATAAAAAAGGCTAGCATGGGTGATGGTGGTTGAAGCATGTGCAGAGACCAAGGGCCAATATGTTTCAATAGTGGTTCAGGCATGTGCTTGTGTCATGGTCCACACGTTGAGCCTGGCCTAATTGTTCTCTTTGAGTCAAGGTGTGGTTCTAGTTCTAGCAAGACAAGGTTTGATAGCTAGGGGAATAAGGCCTTGAGGTCTATTAAAGGCCTAGGTCATGGGTAACTAGCATAGAACAGTGGTATGGGCAATGATTAAGACTCTAGAGGCTTAAGCAAGGTGTTCAGTTTGGTAAAATTGAGCTAGGCCTAGGTGTGGGTGATGGTGAGTGATGTGAGGGCACATAATTAGGCCTAGGCAAGGGCATTGATGATCAAGGTATAGGCACATTGTCAAACTGAGGTGCAAGCATACCTAAACACAACCTCGGGAGGAATAGATTTAGGGGCCTCTAGAAGACTAAATGCTGCAATGTAATTTTGAGAAGTTGGTATTATGCTAAGCATTCGAGTTTTGTAGATTAACTTAGGCATATGGAGTCAATTCCCTATTTAAGGTCTCACAGTGTTTGGCTTAAGACTAGAGTTTCTGACACATGCTCCGAGCATCATTTGGTGATGACACTTTAGGGGCAGAAGAGTGCCTTGGTGGGAAGGTCACAGTAGACATGCCACACTAAGTGCCAGCATCTAGCTATGGTGTTTAAGGCGACAACCCACACCAAGGGCCAACATGTGCCAATGGTGGTTGAGGCATGTGCATGCACTGAAGGTCATTAGGTCTAGATGGTAGTCAATGCATGAGTATATGTCTTAGTCTACAAGTTAGTCCAAACTCAGGGTTCTTTTCAAGTTAAGGAGTAGTTCGAGTTCTAATAAGATAGGGTCCGATAGCCAGAAGGACCCCGCCTTAAAGTATATTAGAGGCCTAAGTTGTGGGAAACTACCTAGAATAGTGGTTTGGGCAATGACCAAGACTCTAAAGGCTTAAACATAGTGTTCAAGTTTAGTAGAATTAAGTTGGGCCTAGGCACAAGCATTGGTGAGCGCTTATATGAATTTATAAGCCATAAAAGTGGTATTGGCACAGCAAAAATGTGAAGATGTGTTTGCCCTATTGCCCAATCATGGTGTACATGGTGCATGGCCCGAGCCTAGCATATCCATGTGGGGTGCATGCCTAGCATGTGCCGAGACCAATGGCTAACATATTTCAATGGTGGTTGAGTTATATGTATGTGTCACAGTCTGTAAGTTGGTCCAAGCTCAGGGGTACTCTTTGAGTTGAGGAGCAATTCCAGTTTTATCGGGATAGAGTCCCATAGCTAAAGGAACCAGGCCATGAGGCCTACTAGAGGCCAAGTTCATGGGGAACTAGCCCAGAACAATGCTTTAGGCAGTGATCAAGACTCTAAAGGCTCAGGCATAGTGTTCGTGTTTAGCAAAATTGAGCTTAGCGTAGGTGTGAGCACTGGTGAGTGCTTATATGAATTTATAAGCCATAAATATGGCATTGGCATGGCAAAAATATAAAGATGTGCCTAAACCCACGTACTGTCCGATAGTGGTGTGCATGGTGTATGACTTGACCTAAGAGGGTGTGTGGCCTAGCATGTGCCCTATAGTGTTTGAGGGAACTGCTCGTACAAAGGGCCAACAAGTGCCGAGAGCAAGTGCCAACATGTCCCAATGGTGGTTGAGGCATATACAGGTGTCATAGTCTGTAAGTTGGTCTTGGCCTAAGAGTTCTCTCTGAGTCAAGGAGCAATTCTAGTTCTAGCAAGACAGGGTCTAACAACCAGGAAGACTAGGCCTTAAGGCCAGCTAGAGGCCCAAGTCATGGGAACTAGCCCAAAATAATGGTACAGGTAGTGATCAAGACTCTAAAGGCTCAGGCATAGTGTTTAGGTTTGATAGAATTGAGTCAAGCCTAGGTCCAAGCGCTAGTGAGTGATGTATGGGCATACGGTCAGACAAAAGTATGGGTACTAATGATCAAGGTATAGGCACACAATCAAACTTAAGTGTGGGCATGTTTGAACATAATCTTGGGAGGTAGGCTTCTAGAAGGCCCAGTATTGAAAAGGATAATGGGTCGATAGTTTGATTCATCGAGCATTGAGCCTATCAACATGCATAATCATAGCACCACTTTTATGCCCATTGCATAGAAGCAGTAGCATCCATGCACATTGGTCCACAACCCACTGAATCGATTACTCAACAAATAAGCCAAGCCCTTGTGCCATGGCACAACTGCTTGGCATAAGAAAAACACAAGGAAAGGCCATGAAGCTACCCCTGCCATCCAATAGGTAACAATGGCATGACATTACCAATGCTTTGTCTAACTAGGGTCACAAATGCAAACTCCACTATCACTACCCTAGTGGGACATTGCTTGATTCTGAGACTTATTCCTAGGGTCTTGGGTAAGCAAAGGCATTTTTACGATCGATGAGAAAGGACCATAAGACTGCCAAATACCTAAGAGGCTTGGCTAGACCAAGCATGTAATTGTATCATCTATTTGCACTACCTGAGGGAGCTATTGCCTAATTCAGGGACTTATCTTGGGGTATAGGGCAGCATTAGCCATAGGCACGAGCTTAAGCCCCTTTCTCACATGCACGCCAACTAGTAAAGGCCATGGGTGGTTGTGTCATGGTCCATGCACAAGTCTGAAGCCAAGAAGGTCAAGAGACATAGCTTGTTTGAGTTGGTGCAGATGAAAGACTGGGAAAGATTGAGACCAAGGTCTTAAAGGCACAAAAAAAGCCCAAGTGTGTAGACCAGGGCTTAGGCTAAGGTGTGAGAGCATGGCAAGGTGAGCAGCCAAGTGTCGAGAATGGGGACTGCTTGTTGGAAGGATCTAGAATACTCTAGAAGAATGGCATAAGCAAATAGGCATAGAAGGCTCTAGATTAACCTAGAGACAGGCCAGGCACATGGGTAAAGAAGAGTCTAGAGAAGCTTAGAGGCCAGTTGGGTGCACGACACCAAAGGTTCTAAAAGGGTTTGGCACAAGAATAGTAGCAAGTACTGTAATTTCTAGATAAGGCTTTGGAAGGCCCTAACTACTGGCTGAACAACAACCAAACAAAAAAGGTTCTAGAACTCGCTAGGCATAGGCATTTAGTGGGAGTGCTTAGACTATTCCAAACTCAAGGCTTCTCAAGGTACCTTTAACAAGCTAGATTCTACAAAGTCCTTAGCCAACCTAAGAAGTGTCTAAGGGTCATGGAAGGGTGTAAAAGGCCTATAAAGGCCACACACTTGGATCTGTAAGGGCCATATATGTTAGGGAGGCTCAGGTATAAATAAAAGCCCTCCCTTTCATTTATAGTTAATAAGAAAAGCAATAAGAGAAAAGTAAGAAGAACCAAGTCATAAACTTAGTGTTATTAGAGACTCAAGGATAGATATAGGAGTCATTATAAGGTTATTAAGCAATTGTACATAGCATCAAGTAATTACAAATATAATTGCTTTAACTCTCCTTCTTAGCTTTTTCTCAAGCTCTTGGGGAGTCAATAGAATGCAAGACACAAGTGTTTAGCATAGAGTCAGAAAAAAGGCTGACTTAGGCACATGGACAATAGTTTTTAACCTAAGGTGACATGGGTTTAGGTTTAAGCCTTAGGCTTATGACACTTATTGGTCACCGAAGCAACTGATCACCAAACAACATGACACAATCAAAAAGCATGCATGGCTTGAATTTTGCTCTAGGGATGTTACCATAGATGTACGTAATGATAGGTCCATCACATACATCCACTTCCCCTATGGGAAAGAAATGGGGCCCAAAAACTACCCTTAAAAGAGCATAAGAGATTTTATAGATATACTAGTAGGAGACATTAAAGTGTTTGAAATAGGGACATTTTTTTCAAGCAGGCATATCCTGCACCAATGGTCCATAGGTGCTGATGGTGGTTGAGGAATGTGCCCACACCAAGGCTTAGTGTCATGGTCAGGCCTTAGTGTGTCTCGATCATGCCATGACTGGCTTTGAGCTAAGCAATGGATGAGGCCTTGTTATTAAAATAGTGGTCCTGGAGCTGTGCATGGGTAATGTGAGCCCAAGAACATGTTATTGATAGTGTGTGTCGAAGATGTGAGCTCTAGGCCCTAAGATGCGTGGGTAAGTGCAAGCCAATAAGCAAGCATCCTAGAGCTAAATAACCAGTCGGGTGCTATTAGTCAAAGTCATGCATAAGCATGCTCAAGTGGCTTAGTGGAGTAATGATTGGAAGGCAAGAATTATGGTGGCTAAGAGATAGGTCACTAGGCCTTGAGTTGGTTTATGAAAGACCCTAAGATGGTTGGGGAGAAAAGTGTCACCTTCTTAGACATTCTTACAATTTTTGGTAGGATGGCTAGGAAAGCTCTTACACTTTTTATAGGGGGATGACTAATGTCAACTCTCCACCATCCTCTTGGTAAATGGAGAAACAGGGGCTTGACTAGTATGAAATAAGCTACTTCGAGGCACATGTAATGTCTAGAAAGGTAGGATCATTAGGTCATGAGTGTGGCATGGTGTCTCCTTGGGTTAAGGTAAACCTAATGACAGTTGGGGCTGATAGGCTCATAGCATGCCATTGTGTTAAACTATGGGGTTAGACACTAGCATTTGCTATACCTCTTAGTTTTCCTTTCTTCGGTTAGATCAATAAGTATCTAAGGACCATAAAATAGTGTTTGCAAAAAAGGGACACCATCGAACCTAAGGGATGAACAGGCTAGTAGGTAGGCATGCTACTAGATCCTTGTGTCCAATCAGTAGAGGTATGCTATGGCTAGGGTAACATACCTGAGTCCCTTGAGGTGGGATCAGAATGATGTAAGGTGTACATCATGCATGTGCATAACCTAGAATGAGTTTAAGGGATGAGGCATTGAGATATGAGTTTCATGGGAAAAAATGAGCCTAGTGTGACTTCGGGCTAGTTGCTGACCAGCATCTATGTTGTGCTTTCAAGTTCTATGCATGAGAGCTTATGGATGATCTAAGTGGGCATCGTGTTGGGTTCTCACCATGCTAGAATGAAATAATAGTATGAGAACCAAGGGTGTGTGCCCTTATAAACAAGGTGGGTCTGTGCTTGGGACCTTAATACCTATGGGCAAAGATAGGTGGTTAGGGTCATCCAGAGAATCATTGGCTATTGAGTTGATGAGAGTTAGGTTCTTCACTATTAAGTTTGGGAATGTACAACCCTACAAGGTTAGAACCAAGAAAGGCTTATAAGTGTGTGGCTTAAAGGATCGATATGGAGCTATCTATGGGAAAATAAACTTATGAAAGTCTGACCATGACTATGGTAGTCTTGGTGCCACATAAATGCATGGTTTCAGTTTAAGAAACATGTAGCATGTGACAACATGGTATCAGAGCCATGATTGGCTCCATAGTGGGACTAAAGTAGCCCCAAGTGTGGGCATGCGATTGATAAATTAAAGCGATACTACGCTTTGAGAAAGCTATTAAGGCTGGATAGTGATATAATGGCATTGTGGGTTTCAAAATGAGCCATCAATGCATGTTATGGGAAACATTGGCCCAGTTGGAAAGTCTTCGAGAAAGCTCTTGGATGCCAAGTGAAAGGGCATAAGACTCTAGCCTACCTAGTGAATGGTGTTGGCTTATGCGGGCTTGTGATGCCCTTTGTATGGAAAATCCATGTTGAGACCAAAATGTAAAGGGCTACACCATAAGATGGTGTTGTGTGAGGCCATGTAGGCCAAAAGAGTTTTATCTTGATGGACTTGAGTTGAACTTATTGAGATTAGTTATTAACATATGTGCACTTGTTTATGGTGCAGGTGTCTTAGTGGGGGTACAAGCCCAGTATTCAGGATCCAAACATGGAGCCATTCTATAAAGGTAAATGAGTTTCAGTTAGTTAAGGATTAAAGTCATGAGTTTGTGATGGTCAATGGAACATGAGTTCTTGCAGTTAGAGGTTCACGAGATTTTGCCAGTTAGTGGACCATACTTATGTTAGCTAAGAGAGAAGGCCTTAAAAGATGTGGTGGTCAACAAACCGTGATAGTGTGCTATTCAATAAAATGAGTAAGCGAGAATTGGCCAGTTGACAAGGCCTTGAGTTGTGTGGGTCAAAGGACTGATTGAGTTAAGCAAAGCCAATGGTATTGGCATTCAAGTTTGCATCTGGTCAGCAAACTGGATGAGTTTGAGCAAGGCAGAGAAAAGTTGATTAAGTTGAGCCAAATATGGAGTCTTTGAGTAGATGCGACCATTATGATGGCCATGAATTCAAGTAGGTCGGTTGACCTTGAGTACCAAATAGGTTGGTGAACCTTGAGATTGAGCTAGTCGGGAGACCTTATGTTTAAAGTTGGATCAATAGATCCTCAAGCATTGAGTGAGCTTTGAGATGCCTTATGAGCTATGCTAGAGTCAAGTCTGATGAGTTTGTGGAACCATTATGGAGATATGGTTGCAAGCAGAGTTGAGTTCAGTTTAAGTAAAAGTGGAAGAGACTTGTGACTTTTTATGGTACTAAGCCAAGGTAATGTAGCCTATAAGATATCTGAGCATTGAGTTTGAGTCTAAGATAGTGAGCATTAAAGTGCTACCATGATAAGTGATTAGCCAGAAGGCCACATCTAGAGAGGTGACCTTGAAGGGGCGGAGAGGAGCCAAGTTGTAAGATTACAAAAATATTTGAGTGCCATCATGTTAGGGTATATTATGGGTGGTGTTGTATGAGTGTGGTTGACCTAAACACCATGTCCAGAGGGGTGCATCAAAGAGTAGTCGCTATAAGCATGCTGTTGGGGTGATGGTCACATTCAGAAGGGCACATCGAAAAGTAGGAGCTACAAGCATGCAGTTGGTGTAATGGTCATGTCCAGTGGGGGCTTACCAATGTATGGTAAAGTAGGTGGTCATTCATTTGACTAAGGGTCATGATCAATAAGGGTGCCGTAAGGTCACAACATTATGAGATCATAGAGAAAGCCACGTAGTGGCACATATTAAGCAACCTAGATAGAGTTTGATGGTTCAAAATGGAAACTATAAAAAGACGCAATGGAGCTAGGATAAGATCCCTCTACTTCATCAATGAACGAATACTATGTACAGTGCCTCATGTCAACTGTGGGCAACAAAAGAGTTGGGTGTGGTCTTGGCCTCGATAATGACATCAACATAATAAGTGGGGGAGAGTGTCATGGTCAGGCCTTGGTGTGCCTCGATCCTACCATTACTAACCCTGAGCTAAGTAGTGGACGAGGCCTTATTATCAGGATAGTGGTCTTGGAGTTGTGCACGGGTAGTGTGAGCTCAGGAACATGTTGCTACTAATGTGTGTAAACAGTGTGAGCCTAAGGCCCTAAAATGCATGGGTAGGTGCAAGTGAGTGGACAAGTTACCTGGAGCTGGGTAGCCAATCAAGTTGTTCATCGAAGCCATGTGTGGGTACTTTCAAGTGGGTTGGTGGAGCAATAATTGGAATGCCAAAATTATGGTGGCCAAGAGACAAGTCACTTGGCCCTGAGTTGGTTGAAGAAAGGCCTTGAAGTGGCTAGGGAGAAAAGTGTCCCCATTTCAGTCATTCTTAAAGTTCCTAGTAGGATGGCTAGGAAAGCTCTTACACTCTCTATAGAGGGAAGACTAGTGTTAGCTCTACAGCACCCCCTTGGCTAGTAGGCAGGCGGGGGCCTGGCTAGTTTGAAGTGAGCTACTCCTAGGCAAATGTGGTGTTTATGTGGGTGGGCATCATTGTGTCATGAGTGTGGCATGATGTCTCCTCAGGTCATGGTAAACTCAGGGATGGTCAGAGTTAATGGGCCTTGCATCATGCTGTTGCATTAAACTGTGGGGTTAGATGCTAGCATTCACTGTGCCCTTCAGTTTCCCTTCCTTGAAATAGATTAATGAGTATCCAAGGATCATAAGATGGTGTTTGCATAGGAAGGGCACCATCGAGCCTGAAGAATGAGTGGGCTAGTAGGCAGGCGTGCTGCTAGACTCTTATGGCCAATTGGTAGAGGTGTGTTACAGCTAGGGTAACACACATGAGTCCCTTTAGGTGGGATTGGCATGATATATGGTGTCCATCATGCATGTGGGCAGCTTAGAATGATGCTAAGGGTTGAGGCCCTGAGATATGAGTTTCGTAGGATAAGATACGCCTAGTGTGGCTTTGGGCTGGCTTTTGGGTAGCATATGTGTCGTGCCTCTGCATTCTAGGCACAAGGGCTTGTAGATGATTTAAGTAGGCATGGGTTGGATTCTCAGCATGCTAGAATGAGATAATAGTATGAGAACCGAGGTTGTCTACCTTTATGAGCAAGGTGGGTCGGTGCTCGAGACCTTGATGCATATGCTAGGCTTTGGCATGTGCTGGTGCTGCATTTTTTTGCCTAAGACACCATCACGGAAGCATCACTAGAGAACTTGACTGGTACCATTAGGGGTTTCGATGATTTGGGATTAGAGTTAGGGTGTGTGCACACATGATGTTCAATGGGTGATGGTCTTTAACCCTTATTTTGGCCCCCTATTCCTAAAAGAACCTTAACAACTCACACCCCATTAAAGAGCATAAGAGTTTTACAAGTCCATAGCCAGTAGCCATTCAAGTGTCTAAAATGGGGATGCTTTTTTCAAATGGCCATAGTCTTTTACAGTTTGAATATTGATAGTTGTATATTTTTGTGGAGGCCAATGAAAATTCAAGGATCATGTATACCAAATTTAGGGCCAAAACTCCTAAAAAAAATTTCACAAATCCCAAACAACGAAAAATTTTGAAAATTTTGAAAAATAGAAAATGAGTCATCTTGCCATGAAACTTCACATCAAGGCTTAGGGGACCATTATATGAATTTAGAAGCTATAAAAATGGCTTTGGCATGGCAGAAATATGAAGATGTGCCAGATCCCACCTAATACTAGATCAACACATAGATGGTGTGTAACCTGGGCTTAGGATACTCGTATATGGTGTGTGGCCCACCATGTGCCAAGACCAAAGGCCAACATGTCCTGATGGTAGTTGAGGCATGTGCATGTGTCATAGTCCGTCAGCTAGTCCAAGCCTAGGGGTTCTCTTTGAGTCAAGGAATAGTTCAAATTCTAGTTGGATAGTCAATAGCCAAGGGGACAAGACCTTGAGGCCTACTGGAGGCTTTTTGGGGAACTAGCCTAAAACAATAGTATGGGTAGTCATCAAGACTCTAGAGGCTCATGCACGATGTTCATTTTTGGCAGAATTGAGCCAAGCCCAGGTGCAAGCATTGGTGAGTGCTTATATGAATTTACAAGCCATAACAATGATAGTGGCAAGGCAAAAATATGAAGATGTGCCTGAGCCAACCTACTACCTGATCGTGGTGCGAACGGTAAGTGGCCCAAGACCAAGATACCCATGCATAGTGTAGAGCCCAACATGTGCCATTGGAGTTCAAGGAACTACCCAAACAAAGGGCCAACATGTGCCAATGGTGGTCAAAACATGTGCCAAGACCAAGGGCCAACATGTCTCGATGGTGGTCGAAGCATGTGTATGTGTCACGGTCCACAAACTGGTCATGGCCAAAGGGTTCTCTCTGAGTCATGGAGTAGTTCTAGTTCTAGTGGGATAGGGTCTAATAGATAGGGGGACCAAGCCTTGAGGCCTACTGAAGACCCAGGTTATGGGGAACTAGCCTAGAACAGTGGTATGGGCAGTGCTCAACACTCCAGCGGCTCAGACATAGCATTTAGGTTTGGCAAAATTAAGCTAGGCCTAGGTGCAAGTGCTAGTGAGTGATGCACAAGCACACAGTCAAACCCAAGTGCAAGCGCTGATGATCAAGGTGTGGGCACATAGTTAGACCTAAGTGTGGGCACGCCTAAACATAGTCCTCGAAGGATCAAATTTGTAAGCTTCTAGAAGGCCCAATATGTAGCATAATCTTTGATAAGTCAGAATTATGCTAAGCACTTGTGTTTGTAGGTTGACTTAGGTAGATGGAGTCAATTCTTTGCCCAAAGCCACACATAGTTTGGCTTAAGACTAGAGCCTGTGACCCATGCACTGAGCATCTTTTGGTGGCGATGGTGATTGAGGGGTAGACAAGTACCTTGGGTGGGAGGTTCATGGTGCACACCATGTGCCAATATCTAGGGCCCGTTTGCACTGGTGGTGCTCAAGGTGAGTGCCCACACCAAGTGCCAATGTCATGATTCACAAGTTGGTCCCAACCTAAGGGTTCTCTTTGAGTTAGGAATAGTTCAAGTTCTAGCAAGATTGAGTTTAACAGCTAAGGGGACCAAGCCTTGAGGTGCACTAGAGATCCAATCATAGGGAACTAGCCTAGAACAATGGTATGGGTAGTGATCAAGACTCTAAAGGCTTAGGGAAGCTGGTTAGGTTCAACAAGTTTGAGCTAGGGCCAGGGGTAGGTGCGATGTGTGATGCACGAGAACCTAGTCAGACCCAGGCAAGAGCACAAATGATTAAGGTGTAGGTGCATGGTCAAGCCCAGGTGTGGGCATGCTTGAACATAGTCCTAAGAGGATCAAATTGGAGGATTCTAGAAGGCTTGGTGCTCAGCATGATTTCAGCATGTCAAAGATTATGCAATAGCACCGAATCCCCTAAAATCAAGGATTGTAACTTAGCTCATAGAATCAAAAGATTCAAACCAGTGTATTTCTTAGAGTTTAGGCACGTATCTTAACATTGATTGTAAAGGGGCTCAGCTATAAATAAAAAGTCTCCCACCCTTATTGTACACACATTGGAACCATTGAGTAATAACACCCTCACTCTTGCCTTAAACTTTTTGTTATTCTTTTAGCCTTTCTTCTAGCATTTGTTGTGCCTTTTAATTTTGCAATGTATTGGGCACCAAGCCCTATAGTCTAGAGTGTTTGTGCATGGTTTCCTGTGTTAGGTTGATTTAGGATGCAAAAGACTGCATTCTCATGTCCTAAAGCTGTGCGAACCTAGAGTTTGAGTCTCAGCCAATGACGCTAGCATCTGCTGAGGGTGTCTAAGGCAACAATGGGCCAACAATTATTGGTGGTGTCTGAGGCAACAACAGGCTAGCATCTGTTGATGGTGTGGATGTGATTGCTCGCTCGAATAAAGGGTCAAATGCTTTCAATGGTGTTCAAGGCATCAATCTGCACTAGGGGCTAATGTGTGCTGATGGAGCTTGAGGCAAGTGCCTGTACCAAGTGCGAGCCTATCGCTGTAACAAATACCAATGGCATTCAATTCTTATTTACTTGGACGCTTGAGGGAGGGATGTCATCACTTGGCTAAATCAGTTGCAATGGAGAACACCATTCATCCCTAACCTTAGAGGGGTGCAGTGTAAAAAAATAAAGTGAGAGGACTTTAGTGGGTGTGGTTAGGGGGAAGGATGAATCGAAGTGATAAAGGGCTAAATCTTAGTGGATCGTGGTAGCAAGGCCACCCTACTATTTACAATACACTGTCACATATTTAAGTTGTCTGCAAAGAATTTTACCCATTGCTCAATGGGAATTAAGCTCCAAGAAAGCTTGCGTGGCTTGTCTACAACGAGGGCTACACTTACGACGCGTGCCTTTGGGGGACATGGCCACTATTATGGGTCGGTAATAGAACGACAGGTGCTTGCATCACTTCTAGCCCAGATTCTGACTTATTGGCATTCAATCATAATCCAGCACATGGTAGCTTCATGCCACTAGCTTTTCAACCAAGCACAATTGTCATGCCCTGGGTGGGCACACCAGGCTCTCAGTCCTTCAGGCCCAAGCACCAGGGACCAAGGCTTGAGGACTAGGGACAATTGCTAGGGTTGATGAAATAAGCATGGGAGATAAGTCTAGACCACTTGCATAGCATGCAGGCCTACTTGTATAGCTAGGACCAAACCTGCAAATATCCATACCACACTTAGATAGACCCAGGGGAGCTTGAATGATCTAGAATCTTCCAAAGGCATCTAGGATCAACAACATTCAGTAAGAGGATCTGGTTGACTCTGAAAATTAAGAGAAGGCTTATAATCTATGTAATAATGTGAAATCCCTAATTTTAAAGAATCTTGTAAATCCCCTAATTTTAGGAGTTAGCCATAAGTAGAGCTAGGGGCCTCAACTATAAAAAGAGGGTTGCACCATCATTAGTTGTACACCATTACATCCTCTAACACATTCTGTCTTCAGTAATATATAGCATATTTCAACATTCTCTATTGTGTTCTCTAACTTGTGTATTCACCCTTTCTTATTCTTGTTTGCTTGCATGCCAGTTGCATAGGTTGAACTTGGGCATACGAAGTTAGTTCCAATCCTTAATGTTGCATAGATTCAAACTTAAGTTAAGAGCCCATGACAGTTGGTATCAGAGCAGGTTCCAACCGAATTTGGTATTTAAGTAGGTGTTGCTTACAAGTTTTGTGTATAGGTTGCTAGATTATAGTCGAAAAGATGGCATCCCAAAGTGATGTTGCTAGCCAACAACCAAAAGCCCAAGTTCAAGGCTATGGAAGAGGGAAGAAAGCTAGTTCGAGAGACATTTGGTCTACCATGGATGAGAGGTTGGCCAAGGTAAAGGTGATAGTGGCCGATGTGAGAGACAAGCTGGATGAGGTGGAGTCTTGCTTTGAGGATATGGACTCCAGGGAAAAGGAGCTCAAAGGTGAGATGTAGGTTACCCTAAATGAGATAATCAACATCCTTACCCCAAGGAATAAAGCCTTATAGGCCATGGTAGAGACCAAGCATAAGGGGTTTGAGTAGCTCAAGGGGAAGCTCACTGCTTACAAGACAACCATTGGGAATGGCATGATTGCTGGTGTGCCAAAGTCTCATGTGGAGATCTCCAAGCACAAAGGAGTTCAAGGAATTTAGGGCTACAAAGGAAGTGGACAACTTTCTATGGGAGATGGAATAGTATTTTCAAGCTACAGGCGTGCAGGACAATGCTAGTAAGGTAAGTAGTACTTCCATGTATGTTAATAATGTTAACTTATTATGGTAGAGGTGCACGTATGATGATGTGAGGCATGGGGGCACCATGATTAGAACCTAGGATGCTTTCCAAAAGGAGTTCAAAGAGCAGTTTTACCCAGAGTATGGCAATAATGAGGCACGAGCAAAGTTACATCAACTTACTCAGTAAGGGAACATAAGGGAGTATGTCTAAAAGTTCTTTAAATTGATGCTTTAGATTTTAGATCTGAATGAGGTTGAGGTTCTATTTGCCTTCATGGATAGGCTCAAGCCATGGGTGAAGCATGAGATGCAAAGGTGGAGAGCTCATGATCTAACCAAAACCATGACTACAATTGAGTCCTTGGTAGAGTTTAGGCCATAGAATAAGTATGAGTCTTCCAAGCCTAAAGGGAAGGGTAGGGACAAGAGGGATTGGAAGAAGTAGTCCAAGGGAAAAGACTATGATCATTTGGAGAAGGATGCCCAAGGAAGCCACCAGTAGGGAACTGGAAGGCTAAGAAGGACTGAGAGTCAATCTCATGCTACCTATGTGAAGAAAGCCACATAGCGGGAAACTACCTATAGAGGGGCAAGCTGGCTATCGTAGAGAAGGTGTCGGATGAGGAGCTAGAAAAAAGAATGCCAAGCTTGGCCCGATAGTGCTCAATGCTATCTAAAACAAGGGCAGCCACAAGCCAAAGGGCTTGATATATGCGGATCTATTGGTTGTAGGACAAAAAGTTAATGCTCTAGTGGACATAGGAGCATCACAGTTGTTCATTTCAAGTTATGAAGCCTACAAGCTTAGACTAAATATGCAAAAAAAGACTGGTACCATCAAGATGGTGAATTCCAAAGAGGTGCCAACCATTGGAGTAGCTCATAGGGTAGACTTACAACTTAAAGACTGAAAAGGCAAAGAAACCATCAAGGTAATACCCTTGGATGATTATGAGTTTGTGATTGGTTTAGATTTCTTTATTCAAATTTACACTTTCCTTGTGCCTTTTGCCAATTGTATTTGTATTATGGATGAGTGGTGCCAATCATTAGTACTATTAAGGTGAGGGTCTGAGATTGGAACCAAGGTGCTATCGGCCATACAGTTTGCCAAGGTGGTGAGTAGGAATAAAGACATCTTCTTGGCTACCCTAAAGTATGATGGGCTAAAGGAGAAAGAGATTGACACCCCTTTAGAGGTGCTAGAGGTGCTGAAAACCTTTAGCGATGTCATACCCACACAGCTACCTAGCAGGTTACCACCAAAAAGAGAGGTAGACCATAGGATTGAACTGGTGCCTGAGCCAAAGCCATCAGCCAAGGCTTCTTACAGAATGTCATCCCTAAAGTTGGAAGAGCTAAGGAAGTAGCTCAAAGAGTTGATTGAGGTGGCTATATTAGGCCATCAAAAAGCCTGTATGGTGCCCCAGTTTTGTTCCATCGCAAGCATGATGGATCCTTACAGTTGTGTGTGGATTATAGGGCACTGAACAAGTTGACCATCAAGAGCAAGTATCTTATCCAACTCATTGCGGATTTGTTCGACCAACTTGGTGGTGAAATGTGGTTCACCATGCTAGATATGAGGTCAAGTTATTACCAAGTCAAGATCGTATAAGAAGATGAGGCCATGACAGTGTGTATCACCTATTATGGTTTTTATGAGTTCTTAGTTATGCCATTCGAACTCACCAATGCTCTGGTCACATTTTGCACTCTTATGAATAAGGTACTTCAATCGTTCCTTGATTATTTTGTTGTGGTTTATCTTAATGACATTGTGATATAAAGCCAAACATTGGAAGACCATGTAGATCACTTGAGATACGTGTCCAAGGTGTTATCGATACATGAACTGTATGTGAAGAAGAAGTGCTCATTTGCCTAGTGAGAGGTACCATTTTTAGGCCACATCGTGAGAGGTGGCAAGATACGCATGGATGCAGGCAAGGTGCATGCCATTCTAGATTGGGAATCGTCAGCCAAGGTAACTGAGTTGAGGTCTTTCCTTAGGTTGGTCAACTACTATCAGTGCTTTATCAAAGGCCACTCAATTATAGCCATACCATTGATAGATTTGCTCAAGAAAAAGAGAGTGTGGGAGTAAAGCATCGAGTGCCAGGATGCCTTTGATAGGTTGAAATGGGTAGTGACCAAATAGCCAATGTTGGGCTTGCCAAACCATGCTAAGCCATATAAAGTGCATACAAATGCATTAGACTTTGCGATAGGGGGAGTATTGATGTAGGAGAACCATTTAGTCATGTTTGAAAGCTAAAAGCTCAATAATACTAAGTGCAGGTACACGGTCCAGGAGAAGGAGATGATAATAGTGGTGCACTGCTTGCACTTAGTAGCATTACCTGTTAAGGCAAGGTTCATGGTCAGAATGGATAATGTGGCAACCAGCTACTTCTAGACGTAGCAGAAGTTGTCCCCCAAGTAGGCCCATTGGTAGGATTTTCTAGCAAAATTTGATTACAGGTTAGAGTACAAGCCAGGGTAGGCAAACACGATGGGTGATACCCTAAGTAGGAAGGCAAACCTTGTTGCTATTAACCAACCATAAAGGTTTTTAGTGCCACACATCAAGGAAAGGCTCACGCATGATCTTATAGCCAAGGCTCTCATCGAATATGCCAAGCAAAATAAGACTAGGAAGTTTTGGTTGTAAGATAACTTATTGTACACCAAGGGCAATAGGCTATTTGTGCCGTAGCATGGGAAGCTCTGTAAGAAAGTTTTGCAAGAGTGTCATGATTCGAGGTGGGCTGGTCACCTGGGAGTGAGTCGTTCCTTAGGCTTTTTAGAGGAATGGTACTACTGGCTACACATGAGGGAAGATGTGGGGGTCTATGTGAAGACTTGTCTTATGTCTCAATTAGACAAGGTGGAGCTCAAGAAGCTAGGCAGTTTCTTAGAGCCATTGTCGATACCAGAGTGACCATGAGAGAACATCACTCTGGATTTCATAGTCAATCTACCAAAAATAGAGGGGTTTGGAAACATCATGGTAGTGGTGGATAGGTTTTCCAAGTATAGGATTTTCATTCTAGCAACCAAAGAGTGCTTAGTCGAATAGGAAACCTCGTTTGTTCTTGAAGAATGTGGTGAAGTACTAAGGAGTATCGAGGACCATTGTTAGTGATTAGGATGGGTATTTCATAGGGTAGCTCTAGACTGAGTTGTTCAAGCTATTGGGGTTACACTTGAACTTTTACACCAACATGCATCCATAAATCGACAAGTAGATTGAGTGAGTGAATGGACTGTTTAAGGTACTATGTGAGTGCCACGCAAAGGGACTGGCCAAAGCTATTAGATGTCACCCAATTTTTATACAACTTGTAGAGGAGTAAAGAAATGAACCAGAGTCCTTTTAAGATTGTGACAAGTTAGCAACTGCTAACACCTAGTTCGATCACTACAGGTGATAGCATACAAGTTTGCCAAGGCTCAGTAGGAATAAGCCAACTTGGCTAGAGTCTGTCCACATAAGGTCGTGAAGAGGTCAAAGAAGTGGATAGATCAGAATATGAGGGGCATATACTTCCAAGTAGGGGACTTGGTTTTGGTGAAGCTGCACCCCATTGTGCACCATAAAGTGCTACACAAAGGCTTAGTCCAAAGGTACAAAAAGATGTTTTAGAGTTCTTAAAAGGATAGGCAAGGTTGCCTACAAGCTGGATATGCCACCCAAGCCAAGGGTACACCTAGTGTTCCATGTTGGCATACTTAAGCTGTTCCATGAGGATGAGGGACATCTAGGATAGGCAGAGTTGAAGCGTGCACTATTGGGAGTCAGGGCCTTATATAAAATGGAGGTCCATAGCATCATTACTGATCTAGAGGTGAGACAAAAAAACTACTAGCAAAGATAGAAGTACTTGGTGCACTGAAAGGGACTTCCAGACAGTGAGGTGAGTGGGAAGCTAGTAGAGGACTTATGGTAGTTCTAAGACCAAAATAGGTAGTTCCACATAGAGGATGCAACAAGGGCATTGTGCAATTAGGAAGGGGAGTATGTCATGCGCTAGACGGGCGCACCAAACACTCAAGCTCGAGCACTAGGGACCAAGGCTTGAGCACCAGGGATAGTTGTAGGGGTTGGTGCAATAAGCATGAGAGATAAGTCCAAACTGCCCACACAACATATAGGCTTACTCACACATCTAGGACCAGCCCTGCAACATACCCGCACCATACCTAGGTGGACCCAGAGGAGCCTAGCTAATGTAGAATCTTTTAGAGGCATCTAAGATTGGCAGCATTCAGTAGGAGGATCTGGTTGACCCTAAAAATCAGGAGAAGCCTCATGTAATCTATGTAATAATGTGTAATCCTTGATTTTTAGGAAACTTGTAAATCTCTTAATTTTAGAAGTTAGCCATAAGTAAAGCTAGGAGCCTTAACTATAAATAGAAGGTCACCCCACCCTCTGTTGTACATTATCACGTCCTTAGACACAATCTGTCTTCAGTAATATATAGTATATTCCAACATTCTCTATTATGTTCTCTAACTTGTGCATTCCATCATTTCTTCTTCTTGTTTGCTTGTACACTAGTTGCATAGGTTAAACTTTAGGCATAAGGAGTTAATTCTAAGACCTAAGGCCATACAGATTAAGGCTTAAATTCGAAGCCCATAACATAAGGACCAATTGTGTGAATCAGTGGTTCCACTCATACTAGGTTGAACTGTTATTCTGATGCTGCCATTAATAGGTTTAAACTAACCTATCTCATAATGGTCTAAACCTAGCTTATATTCCTTATTGGCAACACTTGGTGAATTCTACTTCATAACGATAGGAAGACCTGACATCGAAGGATCAAAAACAACGTTACTATGACCGCTTAGCTGCCATAAGTGGGTTAGTAGACAGGGATAGCGGGGATCTCATTAATCCATTCAAGCACATTACTAATTAGATGATGAGGCATTTGCCTACCTTAAGAGATTCACAGTTACTTTTGCCATTTACTCGTGCTTGGATGAATTCTTCATTTTAACATTTAGAGTACTGGGCAGAAATCACATTGCTTAAGCATCTACGGGACCATCACAATGCTTTGGGTTAATTAAACAATTGGATTTCCCTTTTCCTTATCAATTTTAACTCGACTGTTCATTGCCCAGGGAAGGCCCCCAAAGGAGCTGTTCTTAGTTCATCCCATGGCTGACACATGGTGACCCACTCTCATTGTGGGAATAGCTCGAGTAGTGTAATGGTAGCTGATGGGTTTAGGACTGAGACCCTTATGCCTAACCCTTAAGCCAATCTTTTTTCTAAGGTTACGGATACAATTTGCTGACTTTCTTTGCCTACATTGTTCCATTGACTAGAGGCTGTTCATTTTAGAGATCTGATGTGATTATTAGTATGATTAGGCACTGACAGAACTTGGTCCTCCAAATTTCAAGGGCTATCGAGGGTGAACTAGACACTATGCAACATGTGGCACTCTTTCAGCCTTTGGCTGAGCTATTTCCAATGTGGGTAGGCCATTAAAGAGAAAATATAACTCTTATCAAGGCTTCTACTTATGTCTTTAGACTCCTTGACATTGCCATCAACCATTGCATCCTGATTCAAGAATTTTAACCTGATTCCTTTTTGAAGCTCGCGTTAGATGCTCTATGAGATTGGCTTCCATTGTCTCTTAGGATTGACTAACCCATGTGTAAGTGCATTCACATGGAACTTTTCTTTTTTTCATTCTTATTTGGATATTTGCTACTACTACCAAGATTTGTACTGATGGCTACTCTGCTAGAACTTGTACCTGAAGTTTTGCAGCAACCTTTGCACCTTCTTACTCATTGTCGCTTAGCCCTTGCCCTGATAATTAGGTATAGGTTATGTACTTAAGTGCCATCCACTTTCGAGGCTACTTGATTTGGTAGGTGAGTTATTACACACTCCTTAGAGGATTTTAACTTCCATGACCACCATCTTATTGTCTTAATCAGTCAACATCCTTTATGGGTTCTAGGTTCATACATAGTTTGGCACTGTAACTTGTCTTTCAATTCATCCCACATCAACAGTTCAATTTACCAAAAATGGCCCACTTAAAGCTCTCAATTTTATGGCACGGCTCAATGAAGCAACCACGCCATCTTACCTATTTAAAGTTTGAGAATAGGTCAAGGATGTTATGCCTTCGATGCCTTTAATCATTAGCCTTACCCAATAGAACTTGCTAAGGGCTCCAACTATCCTAAAGGAAACTTTAGAGGGAACTAGCTACTAGATGGTTCGATTAGTCTTTTGACACTATACCTAATCAGATGAAAGGTTTACATGTCCATATCGTTGTAGGCCTCTACCAAAGTTTCCTTCGGCTTCACCTTGCTTAGGTATAGTTCACTATCTTTTGGGTCTTAACAGACATGCTCACACTTAAACCTTTTTCAGAAGATCAAGTTTAGTTGGTAGTATACTTATGAGGGATCTTACAAATTAGCTACCTTGTGCTTATAGGTTTTCTAGCCTGTTGACTAGCACACATTTAGACTCCTTGGTCTATGTTTTAAGATGGGCCAGATAGGAAAATTATAGGCTGATGCTAGGAGTACATATGTGCCAAGGCACATTGATATGGCATATGCTACATTTTGTGATTGCGGTGATGATATCTCTATGGGCATATCGAAAGCCTGAGCTTGACTGGGGTGCATTGCCAACCCCCATCTACTTCATTCCCCATATTTTGAAGTACTCTTTGACTCTCTTTTCAAAGCCTTTTTCATCTTTCCCTTTTAGTATTTGTTCACTATTGATCTCACTTGTATTCAGCCTTGGACAAAATTTATTGCCCAATTGGACTACATTCCTAAACTACCTGACTCATAAATAGTGCCTCATGGTGTGATAGGGTCCAAGCATAATAGGGCTCTCACCCTTTCTGGCACCCTTTTTAAGGGGACTTAGCCTCGATCCACCACTAAGGATGTTTTTCCATACTACAATTTAGACACCATGGGTGAGTAATTCTTAGGCTAGGCTCTTCCCAATTCATTAACCATTACTAGGGGAATCTTAGTAAGTGTCTTTTTATCTACTTATTGATATGCTTAGACTTAACCAGTAACCCTACGTCAATACAAGCATCAACTGAGTGATGCGAGGGTTTCGATACGGTATAAATGGACAATAAGTGCACATCACTGGAGAGAAGGCATGCTAGGAGATTTACTATTAATGGTCATGGCGTTATCATTGTTGATGACTCATTTTTGGGCCAACCATGACCAATGGGATCATAGGAGGCCATCTTCCACCCCTTCACCTGAAACCCAATAGGCAGGGGGTTGAAAGGGGAAACAATGCTTGACACCTAGGTAGACGAGCCCTTAGCTAATAGCTTAGGGCACAACTTGCATTTAAAGACTCAATGGTTCATAGGATCCTACAATTCAGACCAACTATTGAATTTCACTAGGTTCTTCATTAATGTGAGAGCTAAGATATCCATTGTCAAGAGTCATTTTGGTTTTTCATAAAAAAAATGAGTCAAGGTGCTATACGCACACACAAAGCAAATGGGATGGTGATGGCACATGTGCTCTTTTTCATTTTAGTTCCATTGTGCAATTTGTCTCAAGGGTTTGTTATTTGGTTATAAGAAATAATACTAATCATTTCACTCACATGGGAAGTAGAACAAATCAACCATCATGGATGCCCAAGGCCAAAAAGGGTTTGGGCATAGAGGTGGCCTTGCCTTCACCCTCGATGTTTTGTTAACAGGTTCGCAGGTCATTCATTGAGCAAGTTTCAATAATGATCCTTCCACAGGTTCACCTATGTAAACCTTGTTACAACTTCTCTTTTTTCTAATGATAGGGTCTAGTGGACTTTTTGTGACATCGTGGGTAGTTAACTATCCACATCACTGTGATCGGAACACTTCACTAGACCATTCAATTAGTAGAAGTAGTAGGTGGTTTGTACAAAGGGTAGGGACATAGTCAACATGAGTTGATGGCTCGTGTTTACTAGGAATTCCTCATTGAAGACCAACAATTGCAATGATCTATCCTTATCATGATGAAATTTCGAAGATTACCCAAGCCTATCAACCAAGGCTATAGATTTCTTGAATACATTAGTGTGTGGCATGCGGCCCAAAACATCTAAAGGCATCACAAACCTATTATTGCCTCAAACTTTCTTCGCCGAAATGGCCATAGTCCCTCTAAGAAGCTAGCCACAAAGGATCACCTCCACATAGCTAGTTAGTAGACTGAGGTCTCATTTGTTAATGAAATTAACTAGACAAATTGCTCCACTAACTAAGAATGGCCATGCACCACCACTGATAGAATCAAGAAAGAGTGGTCCCAATCTATCAATCTTTACTATGTCTAGACCTAGAAGTTTCTTTGTGTTAAGTCAAATTAAGCCTAAGTTCCACTGCTAGTGTGCCCTTCTGTCAATTCCTTTAAGTTTCAACCTTATGACCACACTCCCCTTAGAACCTAAAGACTTCAATTTCACATAAGGCGTTGGTAGAGTTATAAAAGTAACATCCATCAATCCTTGTTTGGTATTGTTTATAGTTAAGACTAAGATGGTATCCGATTGTCTTCAAGCCCCTAACTTTTGTTCTTGATTAATGAAAACATCCTTGGCAAATGCTTTCACAATTGTTCATCTTTCATAAATCTAAGAATTTCACCTCTGACTATGAAATACAAATGCCCTCGATTATCCCTGTTAATCATTACTCCAATGCCAAAGGCCAACACAATAAGATCAAAATCCTATGATGTTATCCAATCCTAATGTATACAAGCATAGGCCTACTTTGAGAACTCTAATTTCTTCAAAGTAACAACATCGGAGGAACAAATCAGCTAGTTAAGGTTAGGAGCACATTGTTGATAGTAGGGATGAGTAGAAATATGCTTACCATAAGGCGAATCAAATAATGCAACAATAGCTCTAACCATGAGCTTTTTAACTGCATCAACTTAAATATACGCAATTAGAGCTAGAATTACAACACCTACTAGTAGTAGACTTGCCCTCTAATGGATCTTTATTAAGGGATTTAGATTGTACTCATTTTAATTACTAGACTCATAAAGCTTAGTATAGCTATTTATTGTCAGTACTTCCCCTTATCAAGATTGAGTAATTAGCACACCTATTGTCTTCCATAGATGTGGTAGCCATTTCTCATGCTTTCTCTCTAGAATCAAACCCTAATTCTCTTTTACTTGTCACCACTATAGTAGACCACTATCCAACCATCAAAAGTTGATAGGGTAGAAATTTGAATGATGTGTCACCGACACAAAGGTCGTGTGATTTGTCGAGTTATCATGAATCATTAGAGTAATGGGAAAAGCTCGTATTGACCTTTTATCCAATAAATACATCCCTTCCAGAAGTCAAGGCTTGTTGCACAAATTAGCTTTAGAGTTACTGTAATTATCTTAGTAGTAAATACCATTCAACAAACTATAATTGATTTAACAAGCCATTCATAGTTTCATAGTTTGAATTAGTTTGTACTTAAATGTGCATGGCTTAACCATTAAGACAAGCATATGACTACTGACAAGATCAACTAGGTAGCATTCCTTCGGGATGTTGGCACTACATGGGCCTCAACGTATCAACTGAGTGGCAAAGAGAGCCAACATGAAGCATAAGTGTCATGTGTGTCGAGCATATAAAATCATAGCATTAGATGAATAAAGGTCGAAAGCCCACACCTACAAAATGTTTTACATTTGATAGCATGGTCGAACACTAGTGTACCAAAGTGGCCACAGAGGTTTGGGTGGCACACTTGGGACACAGAGCATGATTGAGGTCTGACGCATGCCTTTCAGGAAACAAGACAAAAGAAGGATGGCAAGACATCTAGTTTCCATCAATTTAGGTATTAAGCACTGATTATGCCCCTAGGGTATATGACCATATGGGGGAGATTGAAGAGGATGATGGGTCAACACTTCGATGCATCAAGCATGGAGCCTACCAATATGCATAGCCATACCACCACTCATATGCCTATTATGTAAAAGTGGCAGCATCCATGCACATTAGTCTACAACCCACCCGATTACTTGATGACTAAGTAAAGGAAACGATGTATGAGGCCTTGCCATAACCATTTAGCATGGGAAAAACATAAGAAAGGGCCATGAGACTACCCCTGCCATCCAACAGGTAATAACAACATGACATCACCAATGCTTGGTTTAGCTAAGACTGTATACACAAACTCTAATATCACCACCTTAGGGGGACATTTTCGATTAAGAGACTTACTCTTGAGGGGTCATGGGCAGCATCAGTTGCATGTGTCATGGGCTTTAATCTTAAGCCCTGTAATTGTGCAACCCTAGGTGGGAAACTACCATTGATGTATGCCTAAGTCAATCTTTAACCGGGTTGACTGTGCCACTCACTAAGGACTAGTCAAACCCTAGAGATAATCAAACACTATAGCACACTAAAATGGCATTGGTAAAAGAATACAAGATCTTTTCTATTACTGGAACAATGTGGCTTATGTACAAATGTGCTTGAATAGCTTTGTGGGTTCACAAGCTCATTAGATCATAAGTTGGTCTTATAGGGGAAGAGGCACCCCTATTTATACTTGAGCCCCAATGGCCTTGGTGGTCATCATGGAACTAATGTGTGGCTCTAATATACATTCTAGAGGGTTCTAAGGCCGTTAGACACATACAAAATTGGTTAGGGAATTTTTAGAAAGAAGTCAGTTTTAAACACTTTATGGCGCACTGAGTCTAAAAGTTTCCTGGCTCTCTCACAGAGTGCTTGCTCCTTGGGCCGTCTAGAAGCTTTCTTGCCTAGTGCAACAATGACCATACCCATTTTCATATTTGGTTCTTCTAGAAGGTTTTATGTCCCTGCACCTATCTTGTGTCTAAGGTTATCTAGAGCCTTCACACCTATAGTGCTTACACCACTTTTTTGAGGCTTTCTATAAGCTTATTCTGAATGGTCTTCAAGCTTAGTATTAGATAACTATAGTAAGGACTCATTCTTGTAACCTGGTGCTTGAGTGAGGGTTTGGCTTCCATGTGCTAGTGCTTGGGCCTTGGCTTTAATGGTGCATATGAGGGGTGTGACATTCCCCCCCATCTATTTCATTAATGCCCTCGTTGTGTCTTCTTCATAGAACCTATCGACCTGATCCTAGAACTACCATAATGCTTTAATTGGCTTTTAGGTTATCTTAGTATCTGGCTAACTTTTCTATTATACCAAGTACTCATGCCTTGGCATTTGTTACATCTATCGTACCATGTGATTGACTAAGATACGCCTAACCTCTCAATCATAAAAGGCCTTAATGCCTACTAGTGCTTTCTTTGATAGGCCTTAAAAGGGAACATTTAAGTTTTTACGGTTGGGTTTAAGCATTCTTACATGAAAGACCAGATGTACCTTGACTATAAAAGTAGCTCAAGCTTGTATGTAGTGTTGCCTACTAGCTTAAAAACTTTGAAAAGACTTTCATACCTATGAGTAAGCCTCTTGTGCATCCTTGGATACCATAGCCCCAAGTGTAGCTTGACTAGTACCAAGTCACCTACTTGATACTGCATGTTCCTCCACTTTTAATCAGCCTACTTTTTTTATTACTTCGTGGCCTTGTGTACACACACTCAGGCTAGATCGACTTCTTCTTGCCATGCTTTAGAAAATTTGTAAGCTACTAAGTTCAACCCCATGTACCCCAAGGCAATAGCATTGTGTGCACATGGCTACTGCCCTATCACAATCTCAAAGGGTCTTTGATTCATAGCCTCACTTTGCTAAAGATTGTATAAGAATTTAGCTATGTCCAATAATTTAGGCCAATCTTGTTAGGAGGCACTAACATAATGTCAAAGGTACCTCTTGAAGAAGCCATTCACCCTCTCAGTCTACCATCTATCTAAAGGTGCATAGTGGCAGAGAACCTCAAGTTAGACCCCTGAAGCCTAAATAGTTCACTCTAAAGCTTGTCAATAAATCAACCATCTCAATCATTGATGATGGATTAAAGAACACCCTAGTATTTGACTATGGTTTTGAGGAACAATCAGGTTGCTTCTTTTATTAGGCATTCTTTAGTTGCTAGAATAAAGGTTTCATACTTGGAGAACTAGTCCACCACTATGAAGATGTTGCCATACCCATCCACCTTGGGTAGTCCAACAATAAAGTCCATAGAGACACTCTCCTATAGGTGTTTGGGAACTCACAATGGTTCTAGGAGGTCGACTAGGGACTTTTGCTCTATCTTATCTTATTATCACACAAGACAAGTTCTAATATAGGCCATCATATCATCCCTTATCCTAGGCCAATAATATCGATCCTCAATAAGGGTTAAGGTGTGGTGCACACCTGGATGGTCTGCCCATCATGAGTTGTGAAACTCTTTCATGATTTCTTTTTGTAGCTTGCTAAATTGTGGGACAAAGTTAGTTTTCCTTGGTGTAGAGTAGATCTCAAGCTAGAACCATCTAGTCTTCCCTTGTTTCACATATTCAATCAAGGTTTTGGCTGTGGGATCTTAGATCAACTTTTTTTGGATATGTGCAAGTAGGGAACCCTTTGGCCTACTAATCATTGCTAGTTCAGCCTTATGCTGAGTGCATCTACCATGACATTGGCCTTTCTTGGTTGGTACTCCATGGTAAAATTAAACTTGGCTAGGAAATCTTGCTAGCATGCTTGTTTGGGAGTAAGCTTTTTTTGACTTTGGAAGTAACTGGTAGCCATGTTGTTAGTTATCACCACAAACTTACTTCCCAACAAGTAAGACCTTCATGTGTGCAAGCAATGCACCACAGTAGTCATCTCTTTCTTTTAGACTATAAATTAATGCTCGATCTCATTGAGCTTTCTACTCTCGAAGGTAATTGGATGCCAATTTTGCATCAACACACTATTAAAAGCAAAGTTGGATGCATCAGTGGATACCTAATATGGCTTGGTGTAGTCAAGGAGAGCTAGGACTGGCTTCTTTATGATAACTTGCTTTAGGGGATTGAAGACCTCCTGACTCTCAGGACTCTATTCCCAAACTCTTCCCTTCTTGAGCATGTCGATCAAGGGTGCCATAATGGTTGAGTACCCCTTTATGAATTATCAATAGCAGTTTGCTAGACCAAGGAATGATTATAACTTTATGAGCTTGGTTGGTAGTTCCCACTCTTGGATTGCACTGACCTTGTCACCGTTCATCTAGATCTAGCCATTTCCCATAATATGGCCTAAGAATGAGACCTCGTACTGGGTGAATGAACATTTCTCCTTCTTTATGTATTGTTTATTCTCCCTTAGTACTTGGAACACTTGCCACAAGTGATCCATATGTTCTTCAAGTGATTAGTTATAGATAACAATATCATCAAGGTACACTATAACAAATTGATCAAGAAAGGGTTTTAGTACCTTTTTCATCAACATTCAAAATGTCACAGGAGTGTTTATTAGACCAAAAGGCATTACTAGGAACTCTATGCCTTATAGTGAGTCACACATGGCATCTTTGGTTCATCACCTTTAAAATCTTAGATCTAGCTTGGTAAACCACCATGCTCCTCCCAACTGGTTGGACAAGTCAACAATAAGGGGAATAAGATACTTGTTCTTCATCATAAGCTTGTTTAGTGCTCGATAGTCAGTGCACATCCATAAGGCCACATCATACTTTCATAAAACAAGACTGGTGCACCCTATATAGCTTTAGGGGGCCTGATGAACCCTTAAATCTATAAGCTTTTTGAGATATCTCTTTAGCTCTTTTAGCTTTGGGGGTGACATCCTATATGGTGGCTTGGCATCGAGCACCAATTTGATCTTGTGGTCTACCTCCTTTTTGGGTGGTAGTCTCTTGGGCAATTCTATAAGCATGACATCCTTGAAGGACTCTAACACCTTCAAAAGGGTGTTGTCATTCAATTCTTGAGAGTCATCCTCGTTTAGGGCCATCAAGAAGCTAGGCTCTTCCTTTTGCATGCCCTTGGCAAGCTGGATGGTAGATAGTGCCTTGGTTACAGTTCCTTGCTCTCATTTCATTGAGACAATACAATGCCACCTAAGGTCCATGATGCAAATGTAGTTAATGAAGGGAACAAGGAGTGCATTGATCCTATCAAGAAAATCTAAGTCGATAACAAAGTTATAGTCATCAAGAGGGATTATGTCAATGGATTCCTTGCTTTTCCACACTCCAAGTTGTAACTCAACTCCTTGTGCCTAGCCAATAATCATAACCTCTTTAGAGTTAATGGTCTTGATCCATCCCACTTTTTTCTTGACCTTGAGCCCTAGTCTCTTAGCCATTCCTTTGAACATGAAGAGATCAGATGTACCTTTATCCATCAGGGCTTTCAAGCGCTACCTTGCAATTGAGATTTTAATGAACATAAGCCCCTTTCTCTTGTGCCCCTTCTTTGCTAATATAGAACTTAGCATGATTGAACCAAGTTTTAGTCCCTCCTACTTGGGTTACTCCTTGTACTCCTTAATGATGGCCATAAACTTGGCTTTATTAGGGCAATCTTTAGCTCAGTGTTGACCATCACACAAAAAATTGTCATGGGTCCATCCCTTATCACTGGCCATTTATTTTTCTTTTTGTTTCTCTCTTTGAGGGACTTTCATTTGTGCATTGGTGTCCTACCACTACTACTCTTGTCCTTGTCTCTTGTACCTTTGCCCTTGCCTTTGGGTTTGGAAGACTCAAACTTGTCCTCTTTATTGAATTCCATAAAGAATTCAATAGTAGTCATGGCTCGAGTGAAGTCTTGGACACCCATCCTCATTAACTCTTGCTTAGCTCATGGCTTGAGCCTGTCCATAAATGTGTAAAGCGCCCCATCCTTCCTAAGGTTGGGAATTTGGAGAATAAGTTTTAAGAACTCTAGAACATAGTCACTCACCTCTCCACATTGGGTGAGCCATCATAGATTGGTGAGTGCAACCTATATGATGTATTATAGGTAAAATTATTGCCTACACTCCCTTTGAAACTCCTTCCACTTTCCAATGGTAACACCTTTGTGCCTGGTCTCTTTGGACCTATGATGCCACCACAGAAGTGTGATGTTTGCAAGATACATAGAGGTGGTGTTTACCTTAGTAGCATCCCTTTCAATGCCCATTGCATGGAAATACTACTCTATGTCCTATAAGAAGTTGTCTACATCAGTTGTAGACCATGTCCAATTGAACTCTGTAGGCTTGGGAACCTTCACCTTAGTCCTAAAAGCTATTACGAGTATACCTCCCCCTACAAGTGCCTCACATACGGAGAGGATTCTCTTAGGCTACTCCATCTCCTCTATCATGGCCTTTACCAAGGCCTTTAGGGTAGAGTTCTTATGGGTAAGGCTTTTGATTTCTTTGAAAAGAGTTTGCTTTAGCTCTTTCATGATCTCTTTTCCAATTGAGACCAATTCTTCCACTTGGTCTTTATAATTGTCCTATATTTTAGCCATTACCAACTCCACCTTGGCCAACTAGGCATCAAAGGCTGAGATCATGTCCCTACTAGTGCCTTTCTTACCCTTTCTAGTAGTGCATGTCTTACAAACCTTTTGCCCTTTAGTGTGCTGATGGCTCATTTTGGAAGTAAACATTGTCTTGGATTAGGGTCGCACACTAAACTGTGCTTTGATACAAACTATCATCGACTTTGGTCTTAAGCTTTGCAACCATACAACCTTTGATAGAAAACTACTATTCATGTATGTGTAAGTCAGTCTTTAACCAGGTTGAGTAAGTGTGCCACTCACCAAGGACTAGTTAGACCCTCAAGAAATTGAATGCTATAGTACACTAAGAAGGCATTGGCAAAAGAATACAAGATCTTTTCTATTGCTGGAAAAATGTGGCTAATGTACAAATGTGCTTGAGTAGTTTTGTGGGTTCACAAGTTCCCTAGCTCATAAGTTGGTCCAATGGGGGAAGGGGCACCCCTATTTATACTTAAGCCCTCATGGCCTTGGTGGTCACCAAAAGGACAAGTGTATGGCTTTTATATACATTCTAAAGTGTTCCAAGGCCCCTAGACACATACAAGGTCAGTTAGGGAATTTCTAAAAAAAAGCTAGTTCCAGACACTTTATGGCACACTGGGTCCAAAAGGTTCTAGGCTCTCTCACAAAGTGCCCATGCCTTAGGCCTTCCATAAGCTTTCTTGACTGGTGTTATAGTAACCATACCCATTTTTGTATCTAGGTTTTTTAAAAGGTTCTACACCCGTGCACTTGGCCTGTGTCTAGGTTTATCTAGAGCCTTTGCACCAATAGTGCCTACCTCACCTTTTTAGGACTTTCTAGAAGCTTTTCCCTAATGGTCCTTAGGCTTAGGGACTCATTTTCGGGTAACTCTCGTAGGGACTCATTCTCGCGCCCTAGTGCTTCAGTAAGGGTTTGGCCTTTACGCTCAGGTGCTCAAGCCTTGGCCTTGATGGTGGTCTTGTAGGGTATGATACATGCATAGGCTTAGACAGGCCAAGGCATTTTTATGGTCGTTGAGAAGGGACCACGAAACTGCCAAATACTTAAAGACTTGGCCAAACCAAGCCTGTGACCATAGCTTCTAGTTGCACCCCCCTAGAAGCTGTTGCTTGATTTAAGGACTTGGCTTAGGGTCTGGGGTAGCATCAACTGTAGGCACGAGCTTGAGATTGGCATAGATGAGCCTTTTTTCCACACGCATGCCAACCGGTTGAGGCCATAGGCACCTGTAGCTCACTAGAGCAACCAGTCACCGAATAGCATTACTATAAGGCATGCACGGCTTAGATTTTGCTCCAGGGATGTTGCCATGGATGTACACAATGATAGGCCTATCATGCACACCTTTGGACAATCACCCCTTAGAGAGCATGATAGATTTTATAGATTTATTACCAATAGACAGTAAAGTATCTGCAATGGGGAACTTTTTCTGATAGCCATATCTCGCACAACAAGTCCACAAGTGCTAGTGGTGGTCAAAGTATATGTTGACACCAAGGCCCAGCATATGCCAATAGAGTTTGAGGGAAGTGCCCATAGCAAGGGCTAGCATGTGCTAATGGTATTCAAGGCAACTGCCCGTTCCAAGTGCCATCTTTTGCCAATGTGGATCGAGGCTTGTGCTTGCACAAGTCTAGATTATGCCAATGTTAATCGAGGCATGTGCCCACACTAGGTCTAGATTATGCCAATGCTGATCAAGGCATGTGCTCACACCAAGGACCAGCATACGCCAATGTTGGTTGAGGCAAATGCCCATACCAAAGGCCAGCTTATGCCGATGATGGTTAAGCTAAGTGCCCATACCAAAGGCCAACTTATGCTAATGATGTTTGAAGCCTTTGCTAAAGTTCAATTTTGGGCCACAATGCACATGCTAGGCTCAAGCATGTGTTGGTGCCATATTTTTTTGGCTAGGATAGCATCAGTAGAGCATCATCGAAGAACCTGATCGAGGGCATTTAGGCTTTCGATGATTAGGGGTGGTAGGCTGAGGGGTCATGCACACATGATGTGTGATAGGTTCTAGTCCTTGGCCCTTATATTGGCCCCTTATCCTTTAAGTAAGCTTGACAACTCACACCCCCTTAAAAAGCATAAGAGCTTTTATAAGTTTGCTACTAGTAGCCATTCAAGTGTTTGAAATGGAGATGCTTTTTTCAAATGGCCAAAAATTCTATACTTTGATTTTTTAACTAAAATTTTTTATGGATGCCAAAAAAATACATGGATCATGTATACCAAATTTGGGGCCAAAACTCTTTTTAAAAAAAATTTCAAAAAATCTCAAACCATAAAAAAATTTAAAAATCAATGAAAATAGAAAACAAGTCATCTTGCCTTGAAACTTCACATGAAGGCTTAAGGGACCATTATATGAATTTACAAGCAATAAATATGGCATTGGTATGGCAGAAATATGAAGATGTGCCTGAACCGACTTACTGCCTAGTTATGGTGCGCAGCTCGAGCCCAAGATATTTGTGCATGGTGTGCAACCAAGCATGTGCCAATGGTGTTCGAGGGAGCTACCCATATAAGGGCCAACATGTGCCTATGGTGGTTGAAGTATGTATGAATATAAAGGTTCAACAAGTCTCGATGGTGGTTGAGGCATGTGCATATGTCACAAGCTGAGACTTAAGCTCTAGGCTTATACAGTTCTAGGACACTAGAATGAATTCTTTTGTGTCCCAAATCAATCTAACACAAGAAATGATGTTAGACGCTCTAGACTGTGGGGCTTGGCCTCCCAGTACACTACAAAGTGAAAGGGCATAGCAAGTGCCAGAAAAAAGGCTAACAAAAGAACAACAGAAAAGTTGAAGGCTTGAGTAAAGATGTTATTACTCAATGGTTCTGGTGTGTGTACAATAAGGGTGGGGGACTCTCTATTTATAGCTGAGTCCCCCTTACATTTAGTGCCTGAGACACATTCCTAAACTCTAGATGTTACAATCCTTTGATTCTAGAAGGTAAGATACAATCCCTAATTCTAGGGGATTTGGTGCTGTGGCACAATCATTAACTCGTTAAAATCATGCTGAACACCAAGACTTCTATAAGCCTCTAAATTTGATCCTCTCAGAGGTGTGCCCATACTTGGGCCTGACCATGCACCCATACCTTAGTCATCAATGCTCTTACCTAGGTTTGATTGGAGGCCCACGTATTGCTCACCAACGCCATCCTTGGGCTTATCTCAATCTTACAAAACCTAAACACCTTCCCTGAGCCTCTAGAGTCTTGATCACTACTTGCCTTATTGTTCTAGGCTAGTTCCCCATGACCTGGACCTCTAATGCACCTCGGGGCATGGTCTTTTTTGTTGTCAAACTCTATCTTGCTAGAACTGGAACTACACTCAACTCAGAAAGAACCTCACTTGTCAAGAGTCGAGACTCAAATAAGAGGCTCGCATGACTCTAAGACATGGGAATGGACTTTTTGCATCCCAGATCAGTCTAACATAAGAAATGGTGCACGGACAGTCTAGATAGGGCTTGACTACCTAGTATGTTACAAAATGAAAGGGCATAGCAAATGCTAGAAGAAAGGCTAACAAAATAACAACAAAACGGTTTAAGGCAAAAGTAAAGATGTTAGTACTAAATGGTTTTGGTGAGTGTATAATAAAGATGGGGCACTCTCTATTTATGGCTAAGCTCCCTTTTACATTTAGTGCCTGAGATACATTCCTAAGCTTTAGAGATTACAATCCGTTAATTCTAAGAGCTAAGTTACAATCTTTTATTCTAGGGGATTTAGTGCTGTTACATAATCTTTGACTTGCTAAATTCATGCTAAGTGACAGGCTTTCTAAAAGCCCCCAAATCTGGTCCTCCCAGGTTTGTGATTAAGCATGCCCACACTTGGGCTTAACCGTGTGCCTACCCCTCAATCATTAGTGCTCACAACTGGGTCTAACTAGGTGTCTGTGCATTGCTCACCACTTTTTACCTTTAGTTGTGGCTCAATCCTGCCAAACCTGAACACCTTTTCTGAGCCTTTGGAGTCTCATTCATTGCTTGCCTCATTATTTTGGGCTAGTTCCTCATAACCTGGACCACCGGTGCACCTTAGGGCTTGGTCCCCTTAGTTGTTAGACTTTATCCTACTAGAACTAGAATTATCACTTAACTCGATAAGAACCCCTAGGTTTGGACCACTTTGTAGACCATGAAGTTCTCTTCCACTCATTCTAGCAACACCCTTATTGCTAAGGGGATGATGTGCCCAACTTTTACACTAGTTCCAACTCCTACACCACGAACCAATTTTCTAACATTTTGGTCCCATACCCAAACATGTACTCTATAGGCTTTCATCGTTCTCAATTTTATATTCCTTACCACTTTGCTATAATGGCCTTTTCTACCCTTGCTGCCAATACTTCCTGTGCTTCCTTTAAGTTTCTCATGACACACTTTCTTATAAAGAATTTGGTTGCACTATGGGACTTATGCTGAGGCACTCAGCTACCATTAATTTCCCTTCATCAGCTCCTTAAGAGTTCCTAACCCTTTGACACTCTAAACTAGCACCTGGCCACTCCTCTTTGGGCTCTTTCTTATGTTGTTTACCATTGCCACTCTTGCCTTCAAACGGCCCTTCTACCCACTTGATGGCTAAAAGCTTCAAGCACTTCCTAACCTAATGTGGACTGGCACAAAAATAGTAACTCAAGAACCCTTTGCCCCTATTGGCGACTTTGTTAGTCTTGCAAAATCTATGCTCCCTTGTAGCCATTTTTGTCCTTAAGGAATAAACATCGATGTCTCCCCCTTTCTGGCCTTTTCCCTTTAACCTTGGAGACTTGGTGCACTTAACCTAAATCAATGATTCCATAGCAATTCTGGCCTGACTTGACTCTTGCATGCCATTTTGTTGTATCATTGCCTTTACCCATGACTTTAGTCTATCAATAAAATGTTTAGGCACCTCCACTTTCAGTCTCAAGCTTGCATCGGCAACAATGGTAGCTCATAATGCAACATGGTCAAACTTGAGCCTAGCTAGCTCCTCTCACAAAATTGTCACCATAGACTCTAACACCTTATTACATTGCATGAGCTTCTCCATTGCCTTATTCAAAGATCCCTTAACATCTCTAAACTAATATATTATCTAAAGAATGGCCTCCTCACACTTCGTTAATCGAGTGCTTGTTAGCACATTTCTTGTTGAAACCTTTCCCTACTTTTCTATAGGTAGGCACTTCTTGAGTAACTTGCTTTGGCCTCTTGTATGGTTTTCCCAAGCCATGCCATAACACAAAACACATAAACTGTTAGATCACGAATGCATAAATGAAAAGATTACCTCAACTCAAGTAGGCACTCAAGTGATCCGATTCTAGTTCTCGCAAGCCAGCACACCAGTTTGTCAACATGGTACACCATACAACACAAATTGCTGAGCACTAGTTTGTACATTGGCTCAACACATAAGCCTCTTGATCAAGCTTTAGTATGCACACCTACACATCCACACATCCGTACAATGTCATAGGCTAGGAGCTCAAGCCTAGCTACCATATGGCCTTAGGCAAAAAACTACCATATATATGCCTAAGTCAACCTTTTCTTTGACTTTATGTCGAACACTTTTGCTGTACACTCCATTGGCTCCCAAAGAGCTTGGGAGAAAACTAAGAAGGAGAGTTAAAGTAATTGTAACTTCTATTTACTTGACGCTATATATAATTGTTCAATGCCTAAGTCAATGACTTGGTTTTTCTTACTTGTATAGCTTCTAACTTCCTACAAATAAGGAGGAGGGCCCCTATTTATACTTGAGCCTCTCTAGCATATATGGCCCTTATTGATCCAAGTGTGTGGCCATCATAGGCCTTCTAGACCATTCCATGGTTCCCAAACACTTCCTAGGTTGGCTAAAGCCTTTGCATAATCTAGTTGGTTCCAAGCTCCCTCCTAAGCCCCAGGTCTAAAAGAGTCTGGGCAATCCTACTAAGTGCTTGTGCCTAGTGGGTTTCAGATCCTTCCTTCTCTGGTCACTGCTTTACCTATAGCTAAGGCCTTCCAGAGCTTTCCTCATCTAGTGTTATAGTACCTACTACTATTCTCATGCCTGGCTCTTCTTGAACCTTTGGTGCCAACCCACCTAGCCTACCTCTAGGCTTCTCTAGACTTTTTTAAACTCACCCGCCCAGTGTATCTCCAAGCTAATATGGAGCCTCCTATGCCTATTGCCTGCACCAGTTTGTTGATGCATTCTAGATCCTTCTAACAAGTAGTCCTTATTCTCGGTACTAGGATGCTCACCTTGCCACATTCTCACATCTTAGCCTAGGCTTTGGTCCATACACTTAAGCCTTGTATGTGTTTTTCAGACCTTGGTCTTAATCTTTCATGGTCCTTTGCCCATACCAACTCAAACAAGCTACATTTTTCAACCCATTCGGCTTAGGATTTGTGCACAAATCATGACATTCTCCTCCATTCATTTTAGTAATGCCCTCATTGCTTGGGAATGTCATTCAATCATAGCACGTGCATGCTGGATTGATGTGTCTTGAGCAGTGTACAGACAATCGACAAGTTCGAGACTAGGACCCCTATGCCAAACCCTCAAAGCCAATCCTTTTCTCGAGGTTATGGATCCATTTTGCTAACTTCCCTTACCTATATTGTTCCATCGACTAGAGGCTATTCACCTTGGAGACCATATGTGGTTATGAATATGATGGGCATGGACAACACTTGATCCTTGAGATTTTGAAAGGCCATCGAAGGCATACTGGACACCCTGTGACATACAGTGCTCTTCTAGCCACTAGACCTTGCCTTCAATTGAGCTTTTTTTAATGTTATACAGGCTATTAAATAAAAAAGATAACTCTTCCTAAAGCCCCCTAATGTTTCAGACTCCCTAATCTTGTTGTCAGTCATCCCATCTTGGTTTAGGAATTTTAACCCGATTACTTTACTTTTTAAAGCTTATGCTAGACATGCTATCAAATAGGCTTCCCTCATCTCTTAGGATCGACTAACCCATGTGCAAATGCTGTTCACATGGAACCTTTCCCTACTTCAACCTTTAAAGTTTTCATTTCAATAATTACTACTACCACCAAGATTTGTAATGATGGTCCCCAAGCTCACTCCCTTTCAGTGGTTGGAAAGGACCATAAGACAACCAAATACCTGAGATACTTGGTAAGACCTAGCTTGTGACCATAGCTTCTGCTTGCACCACCCTAGAGAGCTACTACCCTATTCAAAGACTTTCCCTAGGTTTTGGGGTAGCATCAGCCATAGGAATAAGGTTGAGCTTAGCATAGCCAAGACACATTTCTGCGTGCATGCTAGCCTATCGAGGCCATGGGTGCCTACAGGTCACTAAAGTAATAAGTCACCAAACAGCATGACCAAAAGGTATACATAACCTAGATTTTTCTATAGGGATGTTACTATGGATATATATAATGACAGGCCTATCACATACACCTACTCCCCTTATGGGGGGAGAAGGGACCTGAACAACCATCCCCTGAAGAGCATGAAAGATTTTACATATATACTAGTAGTAAACTTTAAACTGTCTAAAATAGGGACACTATTTTTAAATAGTCATATCCTACACTAAGAGTTCATAGGTGTCAATAGTGGTTAAGGAATGTGCCCACAGCAAGGCCAAGGATATGCTAATGGTGTTTGAGATAAGTGCTCATAGAAAGGGCTAGCATATGCCAATGGTGTTCGAGGTAACTACTTGTACCAAGGGCCATCTTCTATTGATGCTGATTGAGGTAGGTGCCTACACCAAGGGCCAACATGTGCTAATGGTGGTCGAGGTAAATGCCCATACCAAAGGCTAGCTTATACTGATGCTGGTTGAGGCAAGTGTCTATACCAAAGACCAACTTATGCCAATGATGGTCGAGACATGTGCTTGAACCATGCACCAACACGTGCCAATGATGGTAGAGGCATGTGCCCGCACCATGCACTAACATGTGCCCATACCATGCACCAACATATGCCATTGATGGTCGAGGCCTTGGTTGAAGTTTGACTATGGGCCACGATGCACATGCTAGGCTTGAGCATGTGCTAGTGCTACATTTTTTGGCCTAGGGCACCATCACCAGAGTATCACTGGAAAACCTAACTAACAGCATTAGGGGTTTTGGCGATTGGGGTGGGGAGTCGAAGGGTGTGTGCATAAGATGTGCAATAGCTACTGGCCCTTGGCCTTTATATTGGCCTCTTATACCCCAAGGAACCTCAACAGCCCACTCCCCCTTAAAACATAAGAGCTTTTAGAGGTTTGCAGCCAGTAGCCATTCAGGTGTCTGAAATGGGTACACTTTCTTCCTAATAGCCACAAAATCTTCTACACTTTGATTTTTTAGTCAAATTTTTTTATGGATGCCAACAAAAGTACAAGGATCACATATACCAAATTTGGAATAGAAAACCTTCTAAAAAAATTTCAAAAAATCTTAAATCATAAAAAATTTTAAAAATTATGAAAAATAAAAAATGAGTCATCTTGCCATGAAACTTCACATGAAGGCTTAGGAGACCATTATATGAATTTAAAAAGCCATAAAAATGGCATTAGCTTGGTAGAAATATGAGGATGTGCCTGAACCTACCTATTACCCAATCAAGTTGCGTATGATGTACGACTCAAATTTGTCAATGGTGTTTGGGATAACTACACACACAAGGGCCAGCGTATGTCAATGGAGGTTGAAGCATGTGCCAAGACAAAGGGCAACAAGTCCTGATGGTGGTTAAGGCATATGTATGTATCATAGACTTTAGTCTTAAGCCTTGCAATTATGTGGCCTTAGGCGGGAAACTACCATCCATATATGCCTAAGTCAGCCTTAACCAAGTTCAATGAGTGTGCCACTCACCAAGGACTAGTCAGACCCTAAAGATAATTAAACACTATAACACACTAAAAAGGCACTGGTGAAAGAATACAAGATCCTTTCTATTACTTGAACAATGTGGCATATGTACAAATATGCTTGAAGAGCTTTGTTGGTTCACAAGTTCACTAGTTCATGAGTTGGTCCTATAGGGGTAGGGGTACCCCTATCTATACTTGAACCCCTGTGGCCTATGTGGTCACTAAGGAGCTAAGTGTGTGACTTTTATATACATTCTAGAGGGTTCCAAAACCCTTAGACACATGTAAGGTTGGTTAGGAAATTTCTAGAAAGAAGTTGGTTCTAGAAACTCTGTGGTGCACTAGGTCTAGAAGGTTCCAAGCTCTCTTGTAAAGTGCCTATGCCTCGGGCCTTCCAAAAGCTTCCCTACCTGATGCTACAATAACCATACCTATTTTCATATTTGGCCCTTCTAAAAGGTTTTGCACCCATGCATCTAGCTTGTGTCTAGGCTTATCTAGAGCCTTTGTACCTATAGTGCCTACACCATCTTTCTAGGGCTTTCTAGAAGCTTCTCCAAAATGGTCCTTAGGCTCAACAATAGGTAACTCACATAGGGACTTATTCTTGTGGACTAGTGCTTTATCGATGGTCTAGCCTCTAAACATTGGTGCTCAAGCCTTAGTCTTGATAGTGCTAATACAGGGTGTGACATTTTCCCTTATCTGTTCTGTCGATGCCCTCATTGTGTCTTTTTCATGGAACTTGTCAATCTGATCTTGGAACTACCATAATGCCTCAGCTGGCTCCTAGCTTATCTCACTATCCGACTGGCTTTTCCATTATACTAAGTACTCATGCTTGGCATGTGTTGCCTCATGGTTGTCTAAGTTGTGCTCAACCTTTCAATCATAAGAGGCCTTAATGCCTAATGGTGTTCTCTTTGATTGGCTTTAAGAAAGATCATCCAAGTCATTGTGGTAAGGCTTGAGCATACTTAGATCAAACCCCAGATGTACCATGAGTCTTGGAAGAAGCTTAAGCTTGTATGCATCCTTGCCTATTCACTTTAGAACTTTGAAAGGATAGTTGTACCTATAAATAAGCCTCTTCTACA
>NW_019167871.1:20375423-20417651 GCF_002303985.1 Durio zibethinus | reverse complement strand
TACTAAGCCTTGGGTTTAGAAGAGTTTGGGCACTCCTATTGAGTGCTTGCCCCTACCAGGTTCTAAAATGTTCCTCAACTAGTCATTGCTCTACCTATTGCTAAGGCCTTTTAAAGCCTTCCTCATCTAGGTGCTATATACCTACCATTATTCGTGTGCCTAGCCTTTCTGGAGCCTTCAATGCCTACTCACCTAGCCTACCTCCAAGCTTCTCCAAACTCTTTTGTGCTTGCACACTTTTCCTATCCCTAGGCTAATTTAGAGCCTTTTGTGCCTGCCTTCCCATGCCATTCTTTTGGGGCATTCTAGATCCTTTCAATGATTAGTCCCCATTTTTAGTACTAGGCTGCTTAACTCTCCATGCTCTTACACCTTAGCTTAGGCCTTGTGCCTTTAGGACCTTTGTCTTGCTCTTTCTTGGTCCTTCACCCACACCAATTCAAATAAGTTACGTCTTTTGACCCCCTTGGCTTAGGACTTGTACACAGACCATGACACGTAGCACACCTATAGCATAGAACAACTTGTTGAGAACTTGTCTTACACTCTAGTATGCTCAAACCTGGCACACCAAGAGTGTTTCACTAGTATATGAGCACAATAACCCTTCTAGGTTGCATGCACCAAGCAACAAACTATCTACATGACATAGTTGAATGTCCACACACACAGAAGGATGCTTGCACACCACACCAGGATGCCTGCACACAAATCCCCTTACCTGTATCAATGCTAACTCTAGCTCTCCACGCCAACTCTGGCTTTCACAGTAACTCTAGCTCCTTATGTCACAAGTTGGGATCTATTGCACACTCTGAACTAAGGCTTTGGTCACTACCTCTAGTATGATCCAAGCTTCGATAGCCCTTGGTATTTAGTTTTCCTACCTACTTTAAAGATTCCCTTGAACCAGGCTCTGACACCACTTGTCACGGGCTGAGACTTAAGCTCTAGGTTCACATAACTCTAGGGCATGGGAATGGACTCTTTTGCATCCTATATTAGACTAACATAAGAAACAGTGCACAAATACTCTAAACTGTAAGGATTGGCTACCAAGTACGTTACAAAATAAAATGGCACAGCAAGTGCTAGAAGAAAGGCTAACAAAAGAACAACAAAAAGGTTTAAGTCAAGAATAAAGATGTTATTACTCAATTGTTCTGGTGTGTGTACAATAAGGGGTGGGGGACTCTTTATTTATAGCTAAGTCCCCTTTACATTTAGTGCTTGAGATACATTCTTAAACTTTAGAGAATGCCATCCCTTGATTCCAGGAACAAAGATATAACCCTTGATTCTAGGGATTTGGTGCTGTTGAACAATCCTTGACTTGGTAAAATCATGTTGAGAACTAAGCCTTCTAGAAACCTCCAAATCTAATCCTACCAAGTCTACATTCAGGCATGGCCAAGCCTAGGCCTGACTATATGCCAACACCTCAATCATTAGTGCTTTTACCTAGGTTTGACTGGGTGACCCCGCATTGCTCACCAGTACTTACCCCTAGGCTTGGCTCAATCCTACCAAACTTGAACACCTTCTCTGAGCCTTTGGAGTCTTGAACACTACCCGCCTCATTGTTTTAGGCTAGTTCCAAGCAACCTGGATCTTTAGTGCACCTCATAGCTTGATCCCCTTGGCTGTCAGACTTTGTCCCTATAAAACTGGAACTATCACTTGACTTGAAAAGAATCCCTAGGCTTGGACTAGCTTGTTAACTATGATAGATGCACTGAAGGTCATTTGGTGCTGGTGGTGGTCAAGGCATGTGCATGTGTCACAATCTGCAAGGTGGTTGTCATGGGCCGTACATTTCTTAAACCAAAATCATGTGTCTATGCGGCACCGAGACTACTCTTAGTCGAGGTTAACCTTTCTCAAATCCTTTTCTCCATGGATAGATCAGTTTTTATCCTTTAAGCTACATACTTGTGAGCCTTTCTTGGCTCGAACCCCATCGGTTGCCCACAATAATCTCAAACTTGGTAAAGAAGAACCTAACTCCCATCATCATAATCAACCCATGATTCTCAGGTGGCCCTCAACACCCATATCTACTTGCAAGCATTAAGGTTCTGAGCACTAACCCACTTGGCTCATAAGGGTGCACACATTTTGGCATGTGAGAACTTAACACTATGCCTACCTACATCATATGCAAGCTTTTGTGCCTTAAACCCTAAGGCACAACATAGATGCTAGTCAATAGCTAGCTTAGAGCCACACTTGGCTAATCTTATCCCATGAAACATATATCTTAGGGCCTCAGCCTTAGCCTTATTCTAGGTTGCTCATATACATGATGGACACTTGACATGATGCTTATCCCAACTCAAAAAACTTGAATGTGCTACCCTAGCTACAGCATACCTCTTTCAATTGGCCATAAGGGTCTAGCAGCATGTTTGCTTTCTAGCTCACTCGTCTTTCAGGCTTGATGGTGCCCTTCCTATGCAAACACCATCTCATGATCCTTGGTTACTTATTGAACCAACTAAAGAAAGGGAAACTGAAAGGCATAACAAACACCAGTATCTAAACCCATGGTTCAACACAAAGGCATGATACAAGGCCTACTGACCCTAACTATCCTTGAGTTTACCATAACCTAAGGAGGCATTATGCCACACTCGTGACCTGATGATGCCTACCCATCTAGACACCACATGTGCCTAAGAGTTACTTATTTCAGACTAGCTAGGCCCCCTTTTACGTACTAGCCAACAGGGTGGTGGAGAGCTAACACCAGTCATCCCTTATAAAGAGTGTAAGAAATTTTTTAATCATCCTATCTAGAAATGTAAGACTGTTTAAAATAGGGACATTTTTTCCCAACCATCTCAAAGCCTTTCTTCAACTAGCTCAAGGCCTAGTGACCTATCTCTTAGCCACTATAATTGTCAAAATCAGCTTGTTGCTACATAACACATTCAAAGGTGCCTGCTCATGACTTTGACTAATAACACCTGACTAGGTATTTGGCTCTAAGATGCCTATCTATTAGCTCACACTTGCCCAAGCACCCTGGGACCTCAATTATGCCTCTAGGGTATGATGACCACATGAAGGGAGATTGAAGAGGATGACAAGTTGATAGTCTAATGCATTAAGCATGGAGACTACTAACATGCATAACCATAGCATAATTTATATGCCTATTACTCAATTAGTGAGTAGAAGAAATGATGTATGAAGCCAAGCCATAATCACTTGGCATAGGAAAAACACAAGCAATGGCTAGAAGACTACCCTTTCCATCCAATAGGTAACAATGATACAACACAACTAATGCTTGGTCTAGCTAGGACCACACATGCAAACTCCACGGTCACTACCCTATGGGGGACATTGCCTAATTTAAGGACTTTTTTTTGGGGTTTTAGCATCAGCTGAATGTGTCACAAACCATGTAGGAGTCCAAAACCAAGAGGCTTATGTGATTAGACTTGCTCAAGATGGTATGGGCAATGGACCAGAAAGGATCAAAATCGAGGCCTTAAAGGCATATACTTTACCCAAGTGTGTGGGCCAAGGTTAGGGTCAGAGTGTAAGAGTACACTAAAGGTGAGTTGCACAGTGCAAGGGATGAGAATTGCACAGTGCAAGGGATGAGAATTGCTCATTGGAAGGTTTTATAAAACCCTAGGATATGGCATGAGTAGTCAGGAATAAAAAAGCCTAGGTTAACTAGGAGACTAGCTAGGGGAGTAGGCATGAAAGAGTCTAGAGAAGCCAAGAGGCTGGTCAGGTGCATGGGCACCAAAAGTTCTAAAAGGGCCAAGTGTAGGCATAGTGATGGGCACTATAGCACCCATATGAGAAAGCCTCTAGAAAGCTCTAGCTTTGGGCAAGGTGGCACCCAAATGGAGAAAGCTTTGAAACCCACTAAATGTAGGTAGTTAGTGGAAGGGTTTGGACTTTTCTAGAGCCAGGGGTTCGACAGGGAGTTTGAAACCAACGAATCTTTAGAAAGGCTTTAGCTGACCATGGTAGAGCCTGGGTACCCTAGCACTATCTAAAAGGCCCTTAATGGCCATACACTTGGATTCATTGTAACCATAAGTACCAAAAGAGCTCAAGTATAAATAGGAAAGCCTCCCTCTCATTTGTACATAAAGCAATAAACAAGAGAAAAGTTAGAAGCAACAAGATAAGTAAGAAAGAAGAACTAAGTAATAACTTGGGCATTGAGTAATTGTACATAGCATCATGTAAATAGAAATAATATTGCTTTAACTCTTTTTCTTAGTTTTCTTTCAAGCTCTTAGGGAGCCAATGGAGTGTACGGCACAAGTGTTCAGCATAGAGTGAAGAAAAAGCTTACCTAGGCATTTGGATGGTAGTTTTTAACCTAAGGTCGTATAGGTGCTAGGCTTAAGCCATGGCCTATGACATATGCATGGGCTTGGCCAGGCTAACACATTTTTATGGTCGATGAGAAGGGACCATGAGACTGTCAAATACCTGAGAGACTTGGCTGGACCAAGCTTACGATCATAGCTTCTACTTGCACCACCCTAAGGAGTCGTTGCCCAAGTTAGGCACTTAGTCTAAGGTTTGGGATAGCATCAGCCATAGGTGTCACAGGCCAAGGGTTTAAGTCTAGCACCCATGTGGCCTTAGGCTAGAAACTACCATCCATGTGCCTAAGTTAGCCTTTTTTCTGACTCTGTTACGTATGTTTGTGCCATGCACTCTATTGTCTCCTTAGGAGATTGGGAGAAAGTTAGAAAAGAGAGTTAAAGTAATTGTATTTGTATTTACTTGATGCTATGTACAATTGATGAATGACCTTACAATGACTCCTATGTTTACCTCCAAGTCTCTAATATAGCCAAGTCTATGACTTGGTTCCTCTTACTTTTCTATTATTGCTTCTCTTGTTAACTATAAATAAGGGGGATGGCCCCTATTTATACCTAAGCCTCCCAACACATATGGCTTTTATTGATCCAAGTGTGTGGCCTTTATAGGCCATCTAGACCCCTCCACGGCCCTTAGACACTTCCACAGCCTTTACAGAATCCAGCTTGTCTACTCTTGGTGAATGCCTACACCTAGCAGGTTCCATAACTTTCACCATCTGGTTCTTGCTCCACCTATAGTTAAGGCCTTTAAGAGCCTTCCTAATTTAGGTGCTATAGTACCTGTTACTATTCCTAAGCTAGGTCATTTTGGAACATTCAGTGCTAGTGCACCTAGTTAGCCTCTAAGCTTCTCCAGACTCTTCTATGCCTATACACCTGGCATGTCTCTAGGTTAATCTAGAGCCTTTTGTGCTTGTCTGCCCGTGCCACTCTTTTGAGGCATTCTTGATCTTTCCAATGAGTAGTCTCTATTCTTGGCACTAGGTTGCTCAGTTCTCGAAGCTTTCACACCTTAGCCTAGGCCTTGGTCAAGACACTTGGGCATTGTATGTGCCTATAGGACCTTGGTCTTGATCTTTCCTAGTCCTTCACCCGTACCAACTTGAACAAGCTATATCTTTTGACCCTCTTGGCTGAGGACTTTTGCATAGACCATGACATTCTCTCCCACTCATTTTAGTAATGCCCTCATTTTTAAGGGATGCCATTCTTTCATCATAAATGCATTTTAGATCAATGTCCCACTCTTGTCCCTATGGTCTTTGGCAGACGATGGTTCTTGTTACATGATGGTTCTTGGTACACCTTCATAGTTATCCCCTGCTTCACTCACAATCCCAATGTGATTCTCATGAAACCAAGCTTGTCAAAGCATGCAATGCTTTCTCTAGTGATGTGCCATTACCCTTTTTTAATACTTAATGGGCCTTTTGAGGTGTGCAACACTCATATCACATAGGATTCCATGAATTTTGGCTTGTCAAAGCATACAACACCTCTATGTCTGATGTGCCATTACCCTTTCCTCTTCACCATGGGATCTTTACCCTTTTCCTACACTTAACGAGCCTTTTAGAGTATATAGCAACACAAGTGTAGTGTGTGCGTTACTCATGACTAGGCTATTACCCTTTCTTCGATAAACCATCTATCTCTAAGGTTGGTAGCTCTTTGCAGCGACACTCACCTTGCCTTTATTAGAAGCCTGAGAGATCACCTTTTCTTAGTTCAATCACCATCATGACTTTTACCATTAGACTCTCCCTAAGTCTTCACAATGGTTTTAGGCTTTTTCCACTATGGGAGCTCCCTAGCCATATAAGGTCCTAAGTATAAGAAGTAATTAAAGGACATGGTCACTGTACCTTTATCTTAGATTCAACCCTTAGTTTTTACCTTTTGATGTTTCGAATCTTCATTTGCGTCCTCTTCCCTTAAGAAACTACTACTCTCATCTCTCCCACTCAAGCCCTTACCCCTGAGCTCAACTCTTACCCTTGGGCTGTGGAGACTTAGTATACTCAGCCTCAACCACTGACTGAGCAATGTCAATACTCTGACTTGAAGTCTTATACCTTATTACTTCACTTGGTTCTTACCCATAATTTTTTATGCTTCTTTAAAGTCCTCTCATGTAGAGTCTAGCAGTCATATATCATCCTTGGTGTTTTTAAATTGACTTTCAAGGATGACAACCTCTCTTTCAAACTAGCCTTTCTCCCCTTACACATGTTTAACGACCCTCATACACATCACTTGTGCATTCAACCTCAAAAGCAAAGCTAAACTAAAGATCTCTAACACATCTTTATAAGTGATCAAGTGTCCTTATGCCCTATTCTCAGCACCAACAACCAGTAATGCCCACTCTATGCAACCTCTCATGCAAGCTATCATCACAAATGGCACACTAGCACACAAGCTATCGGTACAACTCAAATCGACATTAACACTGATCATAACGAAGGCTTTTATCTCCTTGTTGGGAACCTACTTTGATACCAACTATCATGGGTGGAGGGCTTAAGCCTAGCACTCATATTGCCTTAAGCTAGAAATTATCATCCATGTGCCTAAACTAACCTCTTTTTTGACTTTGTGCTGAACGCTTATGCTATGCATTCTATTGGCTCCCTAAGTACTTGGAAGAAAGCTAGGAAGGAAAGTTAAAGCAATTGTATTTCTATTTACTTGATGTTATGTACAATTGCTTAACGACAATGACTCCTATGTCTAACACCAAGTCTCTAAAATGGCAAAATTTATGACTTAGTTCTTTTTACTTTTCTCTTGTTAATTCTCCTATTAACTACAAATGAAAGGGAGGGCCCTTATTTATACCTAAGCCTCTCCAACACATATGGCCCATATTGATCCAAGTGTGTGGCCCTTATAGGTCTTTTAGACCCTTTCATGGCCACTAGACACTTTCAAAGTTGGCTAACGGCTTTGCAAACTCTAGCTTACTTTAGGCTCCCTATTGAGCCTTAGGTCTAGAAAAGTATGAGCACTCCCGCTAAGTGCCCGAGTCTAGTGGGTTCCAAAACCTTTTATGTTTGGCTAGGGTTTTCAAAGCCTTTCTTATATGGGTGCTACAGTACCTATTACTATTCTTATGCCAGCCTGTTTTGGAACCTTTGATGCCTACACACCTTCCTAGCCTCTAAGTTTCTCCAGACTCTTCCGTGCCCGTGCACTTAGCTTGTCTCCAAGCTAATCTAGAGCCTTCTTTACCTATTCACCCATTTGCCCATGCCACTATTCTAAGGCATTTTAGAACCTTCTAATGAGCAGCCCCCATTCTTGGCACTAAGCTACTTACTTTGCCATGCTCTCACACCTTAGCCTAGGCCCTAATCTACACACTCGAGCCTCGTATGTGCCTTAAGGGCCTTGGTCTTGATTCTTTTCAATCCTTCACCTGCAAGAACTCAAAAAAATTGTCTCTCAACCCTTTTGGCTTAGAACTTGCATATAAACCATGACATTCTCCCAGACTTCATCTAGTAATGCCCTTATTACTAGAGGATGCCAATTCTTTCACTATCAATGACATTTAGACGATGTCCTACTCTCATCATTGAATGCTCTAGGCACATGATGGTTCTTGGTACACTTTAGCAGTCATCCCATTGCTTTGGTTTGTCCAATATGGTTCCCATTAAATGATGCTTGCAAAGAATGCAATTGCCATAGTTGGGATATGGCCTTACCATCTCCCCACCACTTAAATGGTCCTTTAGAGTGTGCAGCGCTCACATCACATAGGTCCACAAATCCTTTGACTTGTTGAAAAGTGTAGTGCCTCTATGTTTGATGTGCCATTACCCTTTCCTTCACACCATAGGGTCTTTTCCCTTTTCCCACACTCAATAGGCCTTTCAAGTTGTATAATGACATAGGTGTAGGGCATGTAAAGTGTGCAGTGCTCACATCTAGGACATTACCATTTCTTCAAAAAACTGTCCATATCTAAGGCCTATGGCTCTCCGTAACAACAATGACCTTGCCCTTATTAGGAGCCTGAGAGATCATCTCTTATTTGCTTAACTACCATCACAACTCTTACCATTGGACTCTCTCTATGTCCTCACAATGGCTTTAGGCTTCTTTCGCTATGGGTGTTCCCTGGCCTTATATTGAGCACAAGAAACAGTTAAAGGACATGGTCACCGTACCCTTATGCTAGACCAAATCTTTGGTCCTTGCCTTACGATGGCACAGTTTTTCATTGGCCTTCTTTTCCCTTAAGAAACTGTTACTCTTGTTTCTCCCACTCAACCTTTATCCCTGGGCTTAGCTTTTACCCTTGGGTTATGGAGACTTAGTGCACTCAAACTCAACCACCAATTTAACAGTGGCTATATTCTGCTTTAAGTCTCGTACCCTACCCGCTTCACTCAGCTTTTACCTTTGGGCTATGGAGACTTAGTGCACTCAGACTCAACCACCAACTTAACAGTGGCTATATTCTACTTTAAGTTTTGTACCCTACTCGCTTCACTCAGCTCTTACCCATAGCTTTTACCCTTCTTCGAACTTCTTGCACATGGAGTCTAATACTCGTATGTGATCCTTGGTGTCCTCAAACTGGCTTTCATGGATGACAACCTCTTCTTCAAAATAGGCTTTCTCTCTTGTGCATGGGTGGGTGGCCCTCATGCACATCACCCATGCACTCAACCACAACCACGAAGCTTAAACCAAGGATCTCTCACATATCCTTATGAGCAAACAAGCATCCTTGTGCCTTATTCTTGGCACGAACAACCAATAATGCCCACACCACGCAATCTTATAAGCAAGCTATCATTATAAATGGCACATTAGAATGCAAACTACCTGTGCAACTCAAACTGACATCAACATCAATCATAACAAGGGTTCTAATCCCCTTTGGTCAGAACCTACTATGATACCAACTATCATGGGCTAGGGTTTTAAGCCTAGCACCTGTGTGGCCTTAGGCTAGAAACTACCATGTTTCTGAGTTAGCCTTTTTTTTAACTCTATGCCAAACACTTGTGCCATGGATTTCATTGGCTCCCTAGGAGCTTGAGAGAAAGCTAAGAAAGAGAGTTAAACCAATTGTATTTCTATTTACTTTATGCTACGTACAATTACTGAAATGACCTTACACTAACTCCCATGTCTATCTTCAAGTCTTTGATATGGTAAAGTCTATCATTTAGTTCCTCTTACTTTTTCTTGTTGTTTCTCTTGTTAACTAAAAATGAGGGGGAAGGCCCTTATTTATACTTGAGCCTTCCCAGCACATATAGCCGTTATTGATCTAAGTGTGTGGCCCTTATAGGCCTTCTAGATCCTTTCATAGCCATTTGATACTTCTTAGGTCAGCTAAGGCCTTCGTAAAAATCTAGCTTGTTCTAGGCTTCTTGTTGAGCATTGAGTCTAGAAAAGTCTGGGCACTCCTACAGAGTGCCCATGCTTAGCGGGTTTTAGAACCTTCCTTGTTTGGTCACTACTCTACCTACAGCTTGGGCTTTTAAAAGCCTTCCTAGTTTGGGTGCTATAGTTCCCATTACTATTCCAATACCAGGCTATTCTAGAACTTTTGTTGCCCGTGCATCTGGCTAGCCTCCAAGGTTCTATAAACTCTTTTGTGCCTATGCACTTGGCTTGTCTCTAGGCTAATCTAGAGCCTTTTCTAACTATTTGTTTGCACCACTCTTCTAAGGCATTCTAGATCCTTTCATTAAGCAATCCCCATGCTCGACACTAGGTTACTCACCTTGCCATGCTCTTGCACCTTAACCTAGGCCCTAGTTCGACACTCAAGACTTGTATGTGCCTTTAGGATTGTGGTCTTGATCTTTCTCGATCTTTTTCCTACACCAACTTGAACAAGCTGTGTCTCTCAACCTTTTTGGCTTAGGACTTGTGCACAGATAGTGTTCTTTTCCCCCACTCATTCTAGAAATGCCTTTATTGCTGAGAGATGTCATTCTTTCACTGCACGTCACATCAGCTTCCATAAATCCTAGCTTGTATAAGCATGCAGCACCTCTATGTCTAATGTGCCTTTACCTTTTCCTTTGTAACATGGGGTTTGTACCCTCTTCTAGCACTCAATGAGCCCTTTAGGGTGTGCAGCACACACAAGTACAAGGCGTGCACCTTTCATGTCTAGGCCATTACCTTTTTTTATACCATCCATTTTTAGGGTAGGTGGTTTTCCACAACCACACTCACCTTACCCTTATCAAGAGCCTGAAAGATCCCTCTTTTCTATTTAACCACCATCATGACTTTTGCTATTAAACTTTCCCTAAGTCTTTGCAATGGCACTAGGCTTATTCTATTATGGGTGTTCCTTAGCTTTATATGATCTTGAGCATAAGAAGCAATTAAAAGACATGGTTATCGTACCTTTGTCCTAGACTAAATCCTTGTTCCTGACCTTCTGATGTTATGGTTCTTCATTGACCTCCTCTTCCTTTGAGGAACTGCTACTCTTGCCTATCCCAATCAAGTCTTTACCCTTAGGCTCAACTCTTACCCTTAGGTTATGGAGACTTAGTGCACTCAGCCTTGACCACAAACTCAGCAATGGTAATACTCCCACTCTAAGTTTTGTACCCTACAGCTTCATTCAGCTTTTACCCATAGCTTTTACCTTTTTTCAGACTCCTCGTGTGTGGAGTCTAGCACTCATACATGATCTTTAGTGTCTTCAAACCAGTTTTCATGGATGACAACCTCTCTTTTAAACTAGCCTTTATCCCCTTGTACATGGGTGGGTGGTCCTCACGCACATCACCCATTCATTCAACCACAAACATGAAGCTCAAACCAAGGATCTCTAGCACATCCTTATGAAAAATCAAGAATCTTTGTGCCCACTCTTGGCACTGACAACTTGCAATGCCCATACGAGGTAACCTTGTATGCAAGCTATCATCACAAGTGGTGCACTAGCATACAAGCTACCCACACATCTGAAATTGACATCAACACTAATTATAACAAAGATTTTGATCCCTCTAGGTTGAAACCTGCTCTGATACCAACTATCACAAGCTAAGGGCTTAAGCCTAGCACATGTGTGACCTTAGGCTAGAAATTACTTTCCATGTGCCTAAGTCAACATCTTTTTTGACTTTGTGCTAAACACTTATGCTATGCATTCTATTGGCTCCCTAAGAACTTAAGAGAAAGCTAAGAAGGAGAGTTAAACCAATTATATTTCTTTTTACTTGATGCTATGTACAATTGTTTAATGACCTTACAATGACTCCTATGTCTATCCCCAAGTCACTAATATGGCTAAGTCTACTACTCGATTCCTCTTACTTTTCTCTTATTGCTTCTCTTATTAACTACAAATTAGAGGGAAGGTCCCTATTTATGCCTAAGCCTCCCCAGCATATATGGCCCTTATTGATCTAAATGTGTGGCCTTTCATAGGCCTTCCAGACCCTTTCATAGCCAAAGACACTTCCTAGGTTAGCTAAGGACTTTGTAGAATCCAGCTTATTTCAAACTCCCCACTAAGCCTCAGGTCTTGAAGACTTCAAGCACTCCTGCTGAGTGACTGCACCTAGCAGGCTCCAAAACCTTTCCCACCTGGTCGTTACTTTGCATGCAGCTAAGGCCTTTAAGAGCCTTCCTTATTTGGGTGTACAGTACCCACACTATTCTCATGCTAGGTCATTCTAAAACTTTCAGTGCTGACACACTTGGTTGTTCTCTAGGCTTATCTAGACTTTTTTATGCCTATGTTCCTGCCTGTCCCTAAGTTAATCAAGAGCCTTTTGTGCTTGCCTGCCCATACCACTCTTTAGGGGCATTCTAGATCTTTTAATAAGTAGTCCTCATTCTTGGCACTAAGATGCTTACCTTGTCATGCTCTTACACCTTAGCTTAAGCCCTGGTCCATACATTTAGGCCTTTTATATGCCTTTAGGACCTTGGTCTTGATCCTTCCAAGTCCTTTTTCCCTCACCAACTCAAACAAGCTACATCTCTTAACCCTTTTGCATGATGCAGACAAAGGCTTAAGGTCAGGACATTGAGCCTTTTTTTCATATTAATAGTAAAAAATCAAGGCCATAGATGCCTATAAGTCACCGAAACAACTAGTCACCAAACAACATGGCCATAAGGCATGCATGACTTGGATTTTGCTCTAGGGATGTTGCCATGGATGTATACAATGATAGGCCTATCAAGCACACCTATTTCTATTATAGAGGGGAAAAGAGGCTTGGAAAACCACCTTCTAAAGAGCATGAGAGATTTTACAATTATGATAGTAGTAGACATTAAAGTGTTTGAAATGGGCACACTTTTTTCAAATAGGCATATATCACACCAAGGGTCCACAGTTGAGGCATGTGTTCCCATCAAGGCCCAGTATGTGCCGATGGTGTTTGAGGTAACTGTCTACATCAAGGGCCATCTTCTATCAATGTTGATTGAAGCATGTGCTCATACCAAGTCTAGATTATGCTGATGTTGATCAAGGTATGTGCCCTTACCAAGGGCTAGCAAGTGTAGATAGTGGTTAAGGTAATTACCCATACCAAGGGCCAGCTTATGTCGATAGTCATCAAGGCAAATGCCTATACCAAAGGCCAGTTTATGCTAATGATGGTCAAGGTATGTGCTCACACCATGCACCACCATGTGCCATTGATGGTCAAGGCCTTGGCCAAAGTTTAATTTTGGGCCATGATACACATGTTGGCTGGAGATGAAAAACCTGATCGATGGCATTAGAGGTTCCAACAATTGGGGGTAGAGGGCTGGGTGGTGTGTGCACATGATGTGCAATAAGCGTTGGTCTTTGGACCTTATATTGCCCCCTATCCTCTAAGGAACCTTGACATCTCACCCACCTTTAAGAAGTATAAAAGCTTTTATAGGTTAATAGCTAGTAGCAATTGAAATGTCTAAAATATGGATGCTTGCTTCAAATGGCCACCAAATCTTCTACATTTTAATTTTTTTAGCTAAAATTTTTATATGGACATCAACAAAAATAAAAGGATCACATATACTAAATTTGGGGCCATAACTTCTAAAAAAAATTTAAAATATCTTAAATCAAGAAAAATTATAAAAATCATGTAAAAGAAAAAATGAGTCATATTTCCATGAAACTTTACATAAAGGCTTAGGGAACCATTATATGAATTTACAAGCCATAAAAATGGCATTGCCATGGCAGAAATATGAAGATGTGCATGAACCCATGGATTGGTTGATCGTGGTACACGACCCAAGCCTAGGATACTTGCATGTGGTACATAGCCCTTCATGTGCTGATAGTGGTCAAAGCATGTACCAAGACCAAGGGAAACATGTGATGATGGTGGTTGAGGCATATTCATGTGTCATGATTCGTAAGCTAGTCCAAGCCTAAGGGTTCTTTTCGAGTTAAGGTGCAATTCTAGTTCAAGCAAGATAGGGTCTGACAGCTAGAGGGACCAGGCCTTAAGGCCTACTAAAGGCCCAGGTTAGAGGAACTAGCCTAGAATAATGGTATAGGTAGTGATCAAGACTCCAAAGGCTTAGGCACGGTGTTCACATTTGGCAAAATTAAGCCAAGCCTAAATGCAAGCAATGGTGAGTGCTTGTATGAATTTACTAGCCATAAAAATGGCATTGGCATGACAAAAACATAAAGATGTACCTGACCCCACCTATAGCCTAATTATGGTGTGCATGGTGTGTGGCCAAGGCCCAAGATACTCATACATAGTGCACAGCCTAGCATGTGTCAATGGTGTTCAAAAGACTGCCTGCACAAACGTGCCAGCATATGCCAATGGTGGTTGAAGCAATATGCTGAGACCAATGGCCCAACATCTCTCAGTGACGGGATCGAGGCATGTGCCATGTGTGCATGGTCCACAAGCTAAGTTTTGACCTAGGGGTTTCTCTCTAAATCGAAGAGTGTTCTAGTTCTAGCAGGACAGGGTTCTGATAGCTAAAGGATTCAATTCTTAGGCCTACTAGAGGCCCAAGTCCGTAGGGAACATAGCCTAGAATAGTTTTGGGTTAGGTGATCAAGACTTAGAGGCTCAAACATAATGTTTAGGTTTGGGCAGAATTGAGCCAAGCCCAGGTGCAGGCACTGGTGAGTGATGTACAAGCACACAAGCAAACCTAGGTGAAGGCACTAATGATAGTGGTGTGGGCAGATAGTCAGACCTAGGTACAAGCACACATAAACATAGTCCTAGAAAAATTAGATTTGGGGGCTTTTAGAAAACCCAACACTATAGCATAATCTTTGACAAGCTAAAATTATGTTAAGGACTTGATTTCGTAGGCTGACTTAAGCACATGGAGTTAATTTCTTCTCTAAGGCTACTTGGGGTTTGGCTTAAGATTGGGGCTTGTGACATGTGCACTGAGTGTTATTGGGAGTCAATGGCACTCGAGGGGCAGACAAGTGCATTAGGAAGGATGAAAGAGTGGTGGAAGGGTCATGGTACATATGTTATACCAAATGCTACCATCTAGGGATGGTGTCAAAGGTAACAACTCACACCAAGGACCAACATGTCTTGATGGTGGTCAAGGCATGTGCATGTGTTACAGTCTACATGCTAGTCTAGGCCTAAAAGTTCTCTTCGAGTCAAGAAATAGTTCTAGTTCTAGTGGGAGAACATTCGATAGCCATGGGGACCAAGCTTTAAAGCACACTGAGGCTTAGGTCATAGGGAACTAGCCCAAAATAGTGATACGGGTATTGATCAGGACTCTAAAGGCTCAGGCAAGGTGTTCAAGTTTGGTAGAATTGAGTTAAGCTCAGGTGTGAGGCATCAGTGAGTGCTTATATGAATTTAAAAGCCAATGGCATTGGCTTGGAAAAAATATGAAAATGTGCCTGAATCCACCTATTGCCTAGTTGTGGCATATATGGTGCACTACCCAAGCATATGATACCCGCACATGACAAGCAGCCTAGCATGTGTCGATGGTGTTCCAAGGAAATACCAACACAATGGGCCAACATGTGCTAATAGTGGTCAAAGCATGCACCAAGACTAAGGGCCAACATGTCCTGATAGTGGTCGAGGCATGTGCATGTGTCATGGTCTATAAGTTGGTAGAGGTTATCTCCATGTTGAAAAGCAACTCTTGTTTTAGTGGGACAAGGTCTGACAACTAGGAAGACCAAGTTTTAAGGCCTACTAAAGGCCTAGGTCGAGGGGAACTAGCTTATAACAATAGTATAGGCCAGACTAAAGGCTTAAGTACATTGTTCCTATTTGATAGAATTGAACTAGGCCCAAGTGCAAGTATGACATCTTGGGTGGGCGCACCAGCACGCGCACCTGAGGCTAAGGCTCGCACACTAGGTGCACTGGCGGGAGTTAGCAGGCAAGGCCTTAGAGGCAAGGCCAGAATGCCCACATAACCTACAAGCTAGCTCGCAAGGCCAAGGTCTGGCCTATATGATGCCCACACCACATCCAATAGGGCCCAAGATGGGAGATACGTGAGGGGATCTTTTGGAAGATCACAAGATCAACAGGAGCCTTTTGGCAGATCTGGTTGACCTTTAGAATCAAGAGTTAGAATCCTGATTGATTGTAATATTTGTAATTCCTTGATTTTAGACTTGATTCTAGGGATTTAGCTATAAGTGTAGCTGAGAGCCTCAACTATAAATAGAGGGCTGCTCCACCCTTATTTGTACACCACATACACTTCTGTTTCAGTGAATACAAAGCATATTCCAGCACACTATCTTGTTTTTCAGTTTCTCTCAAACTTGCGGCATTCATGCCCTTCCTATTTGTTCTAGTGGCTCGCATGTCGGGCCGTTTTAGGTTAACTTAGGCTACAATGAGGTGATTCCAAGTCTAAGGCCACACAGATTTTGAGTCTAAGGTCAAAACCTATGACACAAGCACTAGGGAGTGCTTATATGAATTTATGTGCCATAAAAATGGCATTGGCACAAAATAAATATGAAGATGTGCTTGAAACCACCTACTACCTGGTCATAGTGTGCATGGTGTGTAGCCCATGCCCAGGATTTTGGCATGTGGTGAGTGGCCAAGCATGTGCTGATGGTGTTTAAGGGAACTACCTATACAAAGGGCTAGCATGTACCGATGGTGGTCAAAGCCTATGTCGAGACCAAGGGCCAACTTATCCCAATGCTGGTCTAAGCATTTGCAAGTGTCACCATCCATAAGCTAGTCCAAGCCTAAAGGTTTTTTTCGAGAGGAGTAGTTCCAGTTTTAGTAGTATAGGGTCTGACAGCTAAGGGGACAAAGCTTTTAGTCCTACTAAAGGCCTAGGTCATGGGGAATTAGCACAAAATAATGGTATGGGCAATTATCAAGACTAAAGAGGCTCAAGCATGGTGTTTATGTTTGACAAAATTGAATCAAGCCTCGGTACGGGTGCTAGTGAGCGCTTAAATGAATTTATAAGCCATAAAAATGGCATTGGCACAACATAAATTTGAAGATGTGCCTGAACCCATCTACTACCCAATCATGGTGCACATGGTATGTGGCTCGGGCCAAGGATACCCGTATATGGTGCAAGGCCTAACATATGCTAATGGTGTTTAAGTGAACTACCTATAAAAAGGGCCAGCATCTGTAAATAGTGGTTAAAGCTTGTGTCAAGACCAAGGGCATGTGAATGTGTTATGGTCCGTAAGCTAGCCTTGGCTCGAGGGTTCTCTTCGAGTTAAAGAACAGCTCCAGTTCTAGTAGGACATGTTCAATAGCCAAGGGGACCAAGCCTTGAAGCCTGCTAGAGGCCCAAGTCATGAGGAATTAGCTAGAACAATGGTCTTTGTAGTGATCAAGACTCCATAGGCTCAAGCACAGTGTTTATGCTCGATAGAATTTAGCTAGGCTTAGGTGTAGGCACTAGTAACTGCTTATATGAATTTACATGCCATAAAAATAGCATCAACATGGTAAAAATATATAAATGTGTTTAAACCCACCTACTACCTAATCAGGGTATACGGTTTAAGGTTAGGATACTCGCATGGGGTGTGCGGATCAGCATGTGCTGATGGTGGTTGAAACATGTGCGAGACCAAGGGTTAACGTATCCCGAATGTGGTCAAGGCATATACATGTGTTATAGTTCACAAGCTAGTCCAGGCCTAGGTGTTCTCTCTAAATTGAGGAACATTTCTAGTTCTAAAGAGATAGGGTCCAATAGCTAGGGGACCAGACCTTACGACCTATTGGAGGCTTAGGTTGCTAGCAACTAGCCTAGAATAGTGGTACGGGTAGTGATTAAGACTTCGGAGGCTCAGGCATGATATTTATGTTCAGTAGAATTAAGCCAAGCTTAGGTGCAGGCATTTTTGAGTGCTTATATGAATTTACAAGCCATAAAAATGGCATTGGAATAGCAAAAATATGAAGATGTGCAAGAGCCCACCTACTACCTAGTCATGGTGTGCTTGGTTTACGGCCCAAGCCTAGAAAATTAGTGCATGGTGTGCAACCTAGCATGTGCCGATGGTGTTTGAGGAAACTACCCATAAAAAGGGCTAGCATGGGTGATGGTGGTTAAAGCATGTGCAGAGACCAAGGGCCAATATGTTTCAATGGTGGTTCAGGCATGTGCTTGTGTCATGGTCCACACGTTGGGCCTGGCCCAATTGTTCTCTTTGAGTCAAGGTGTGGTTCTAGTTCTAGCAAGACATGGTTTGATAGCGACTCCTTGTGCCATGCCCACGTTCAAAACCTCTTTGGAGTTAATGGTCTTGATCTATCTAGCTCTTTTCTTAACCTTGAGCCCCAATCTTTTTTCCACCTTTTCAAACATAAAGAGATTAGATGCACCTATGTCTACCAGGGCATTTAAGCACTTGCCCATAACTGAGGTTTTGGTGAACATGAGCCCCTTTCTCATGTGCCTCTTATTTGCCAAGATAGAACTTAGCATGATCAAACCAAGCTTCAGTCCCTCATTCTCGGGTTACTTTTCATACCCCTTGACAATGGCTATGAGTTTGGCTCTATTAAGATTGTACTTGGCTCAGTATTGACCATCACAAAGAAAATAGGTCATGGGTTCATCCTTGGTCATTGGTCATTTATCCTTCTTCTTGTCTCCTTCACTTTGCCTTTACCCTTGGGCATGGAAAACTTAGACTTGTCCTTTTTCTTGAATTTCACTAAGGATTTAATGACTGTCATGGCTTAAGTGAGGTCTTGGACACCCATCTTCCTTAGCGCTTACTTAGCCCATGGCTTGAGCCCATCCATAAATACGAAAAGGGCCCCATCTTCCCTATGGTTAGGAAATTAGGGCATGAGTTTTGAGAACTCTCAAACATAGTCCCACACCTTTCCACATTGGGTAAGCCAACTATAGCTTCATGCGCACCTCCTCCACAGCCTATTGTGGGTAAAACTATTGCCTAAACTCCCTTTGGTGTTCCTCCTAGGTTTCAATGGCAGCAACCCTGCACTTGGCCTCCTTAGACCAATGACACCACCATAGAAATGTGATATCTACAACATACATAGAGGTACTGGTTACCTTAGTAGCATCTTCCTTAATGCCCCTTACATGTAAATACTCTCCATGCCCTATAAGAAGTTATCTACGTCATTTGCAGACCATGTGCCCTTAAACTTGTTTGGGTTGGGAACTTCAACCCTAGTCCTAGGGAATATGCCTCTCTTATAGCTACCTCACATATGGTGAGCCTCTTCTTAAGCTACTCTATCTCTTTCCTTATGGCCTTGACCAGGGCCTCTAGGGTAGAGTTCTTATGGGTGAGGCTTTTGATCTCTTTGAAAAAGTTTGCCTTAACTCTTCCATGATCTCCTTTCTAGCTAAGACTAATTCCTCCATTTGGTCTTCGTACTTGTCTTGAATTTTAGCCACAACTAACTCCATCGTGGCCAACTGAGCATTAGAGGCTGAGATCATGTCCCTACTAATACCTTTTTTGCCCTTTCTAATAGTGTGTGTCTTGTAAACCTTTTACCTCTCAGCATGTTGGTGGCTTATCTTGGAAGTAGACAATGTCTTAGATCAAGGTCACACACCAAACTGTGCTCTAATACCAATTGTCACAAGCTTTGATCTTAAGCCTTGTAATAATGTGGCGTTAGGTAAAAACCTACCATCCATGTATGCCTAAGTTAACCTTTAATCGGGTTGAGTGAGTGTGCCATTCACCAATGACTAATTGGACCCTAAAGATAATCAAACACTATAGCACACTAAGAAGGCACTAGTGAAAGAACCCAAGAACCTTTTTATTGCTGTAACAATGTGGCTTATGTACAAATGTGCTTGAAAAGCTTTGTTGGTTCACAAGTTCACTAGGTCATGAGTTGGTACTATAAGGAAAGGGCCATCTCTATTTATACTTGATCCTCAATGGCCTATCTAGTTACTAAGGAGCCAAGTGTGTGAATCTTATATACATTCTAAAAGGTTCCAAGGCCTCTAGACACATACAAGGTCTGTTAGGGAATTTTTAGAAAAGAGTAGTTCCAAACACTTTGTGGCACACTAGGTCGAAAAGGTTCCAAGCTCTCTCGTAGAGTGCCTATGGCTCAGGCCTTCCAAAAGCTTCCCTACTTGGTGCTATAATAACCATACCAAATTTTGTATCTAACTCTTCTAAAAGGTTTTACAGCCATACACCTAGCCAGTGTCCAAGCTTATCTATAGCCTTTGCACCTATAGTGCCTGCACCATCTTTTTGTGCCTTTCTAGAAGCTTCTCTCAAATGGTCCTCAAGCTCAACATCAGGTAACTCTCATAGGAACTTATTCTCATGGATTGGTGCTTGAGCGATGGTCTGGCCTCCATGCACCAATGCCGGGGCCTTGGTCCTAATAGTGCTTATGTAAGGTGTAACACATGCACTGATGGTGGTCGAGCCATGTTCTTGTGTCACAATCTACAAGCTATCCAAGCCAAAAGTTCTCTCTGAGTCAAGGAGCAATTCCAATTCTAGTGCAATAGGGTCTGTTAGCCAGGGGGACCAAGCCTTGAGGTATACTAGAAGTTTAGGTCATGGAAACTAGCATAGAATAGTGGTATAGGTAGTGATCAAGGCTGCAGAGGTTCAGGCATGGTATTCAGGTTTGGTAAAATTGGGACAAACCTAAGTGCAAGCACTGGTAAGTGATGTGTGGGCACACAGTTTAACCCAGGCAAGGGCACTAATATCAAGGTACGGGTGTAGGTCAGACCTAGGTGCAAGCACGCCTAAATGTAGTCCTAGGTAAATCAAATTTAGGGGCTTTTAGAAGGCCCAATACTATAGCACAATCTTTGATAAGCTAGAATTATGCTGAGTACTTGAGTTCCATAGGTTGACTAAGGTGTACGAAGTCAATTCCCTATCTAAGGCCACATGAAGTTCGGGTTAAGATTGAGCCTACCACACATGCACCAAGCATCATTTTGTGTCTAAGGCACTCTAAGGGCAAACAAGTGCCCTTAGAGGGATAGAAGAGTGGTGCAAGGGTTAAGTACCTATGTTGCACCAAGTGGGAACATTTGGCGATAGTGTCAAGGCAACAACCCCTATCAAGGGCCAACATGGCCAATGGTGGTTAACACATGGGCCGAGACTAAGGGCCAACATGTCTTGATGGTGGTTGAGGCATTTGCATGCACTGAGGGTCATTGAGTGCCAATGGTGGTCAAGGAATGTGCATGTGTCATGGTTTGCAAGTTGGTCTAAGCTTAAGGGTTCTCTCCAGGTCAAAAAGCAGTTCCAGTTCTAGTGGGATAGGGTTTGACAGCCAGGGGGACTAGGCCTTGTGGCATACTAAAAGCCCATATCACTAGGAACTAGCCCCAAATAGTGGTACAAGGATTGATCAAGACTCCAGAGGCTTAGGCATGATGTTCAGGTATAGGAAAATTTAGCCAGGCCCAAGCATGAGCACTAGTGAGTGCTTATATGAATTTACAAAATAAAAAATGGCATTGGCTTCGTAGAAATATGAAGATGTACCTGAACCCACATATTGATCGATCATGGTGCACATGGTGTGCTACTTGAGCTGAGGATACCTACGTGTACTGTGTAACCTAGTATGTACTGCTAGTGTTTAAGGGAACTACTTGCATAAAGGGTCAACATGTGCCAATGGTGGTTGAAGCATGTGCCAAGATCAAAGGCCAACATGTCCTGATGGTGGTCAAGGCATGTGTATGTGTCACAGTCTGTAAACTGGTCTAGGCGTAGGGATTTTCTCTAAGTCGAGAAGTAGTTCCAATTTTGGTGGGATAGGGTCTGACAGTCGAAGGGACTAGGCCTTGAGGCCTACTAAAGGCCTAGGTGATGAGGAATTAACCTAGAACAAAGGAATAGGTTGGGATCACGACTCCAAAAGCTTAGGCACAGTATTCATGTTTGATAAAATTGAGCCAAGCCCAGGTGCGGGCACTAGTGAGTGCTTATATAAGTTTACAATCAATAAAAATAGCATTGGCATGGTAAAAATATGAAGATGTGCCTAAACCACCTGTTGCACGACCATGGTATTTATGGTGCACAGCCTAGGCTTACGATACCCATGCGTGGTGCATGACCCAGCATGTGCTGATGGTGTTCGAGGGACTACCTACATAATGAGTCAGCATGTCTCGATGGTGATCGAAGCATATGCTAAGACCAAAGGCTAACATGTCCTGATGGTAGTCGAGGCATGTGCATGTGTCACAATCCATAAGCTGGTCCAAGCCTAGAGGTTCCTTTCAAGCTGAGGAGTAGCTCTAGTTCTAGTGGGATAGGGTCCAATAGCTAGGGAGACAAGGCCTTAAGGCCTAAATCACGAGGAGCTAGCCCAGAATAATGGTATGGGTAGTGATCAAGACTCTAAAGACTCGAGCATAGTGTTCATGTTTGGTCAAATTAAACCACTCCCAGATGCAGGCATCAATAAGTGCTTATATGAATTTACAAGCCATAAAAATGGCATTAGCATGCCAAAAATATGAAGATGTGCATAAACCTACCTATTGCTCAGTTGTGGTATGCATGGTGCATGGCTCAGGCCTAGGATACCTACGTGTGGTGCATAACCCTGCATGTGCTGATAGTGGTCAAAGCATGTGCCAAGACCGAGGGTGAACATGCCCTAATAGTGGTCGAGGCATGCACATGTGTCATAGTCCATAAGCTGGTCTAGCCTAAAGGTTCTCTCCAAGTCGAGTAGTTTTAGTTTTAGTGGGATAAGGTCTGATAGCCAGAGGACCAAGTCTTGAGGCCTACAAGAGGTGCAGGTTACGGGGAACTAGCCTAAAATAGTGGTATGGGTAGTGATTAAGACTCTAGAAGCTCATACACGGTGTTCTTATTTGGTAGAATTAAGCGAAGCCTAGGTGTGGGCATTAGTGAGTGTCGATATGAATTTACGAGCCATAAAAATGGCATTGGCATGGTAGAAATATAAATATGTGCCTGAACCCACCTATCACCTAGTCATGGTGCACATAGTGCATGGTCTAGGCCTAAGACACTAGCATATGGTGCACATGGTCGAAACATATACCGAGACCAAGGGTCAACATGTCCTAATATTGGTCGAGCCATGTACATGTGTCACAGTTCGCAAGCTAGTCCAGGCCAAAGGGTTTTCTCCAAGTCAAGGAGAAGTTTCAGTTCTAGTGACGTAGGGTCCAATAGCCAGAGGGACCAGGCCTTAAAGACAACTAGAGGCCCAAGACATAAGGAACTAACCTAGAACAATCGTATGGGTAGTGATCAAGACTTCAGAGGCTCAAGCATGGTGTTCATGTTTAGCAAAATTGAGCCAGGCCCAAGTGCGAAAGTTGGTGAGAGCTTATATGAATTTACAAGCAATAACAATGACATTGGCATAACAAAAATATGAAGATGCTCCTAAACCCACCTACTACCTGATCGTGGTGCACTTGCTGCATGGCCCGAGCCCAAGATACCTACATGTGATGTATGATGCAGCATGTGTTATTGGTGCTCAAGAACATTTTCCACACAAAAGGCTAGCATGTGCCAATGGTGGTCAAAGCATATATCGAAACCAAGGGCCAACTTGTCTAATGGTGGTTGAGTTATGTGCATGTGTCATGGTTTGCAAGGTAGTCTAGGCCCAAGAGTTCTCTTTGAGTAGAGGAACAGTCCCTATTCTTATGAGATAGGGTCTAATAGCCATGGGGACCAGGCCTTGAGGCTTAATGAGGCCCAAGTCACAAGGAACTAGCACAAAACAATGGTATGGGTAGTGTTCAAGACTCTAGAGGCTTAGGCATAGTGTTCATGTTTGGCAAAATTGAGCTAGGCCTAAGTGTGGTTGCTAATGAGTGCTTATGTGAATTTATAAGCCATAAAAATGGCATTGGCATAGTAGAAATATAAAGATGTGCTTGAACCCACCTATTGCTTGATCGTGGTACGAAAGGTGCATGGCTTGGGTCTAGGATACTCGTGCGTGGTGCGTAGCCCAACATGTGTTGATGGTGGTAAAAACATGTGCCGAGACCAATGGCTAACACGTCCCAATGATGGTTGAGGTATGTGCATGTGTCACAGTCTGCAAGCTGGTCCAGGCCTAAGGATTTTTCTAAGTCATGGAGCAATTCTAGTTCTAGCGGGATAGGTTTCAACAATTAAAGGGACCAAGCCTTAAGGTCTATAGGAGGAACAAGTCATAGGGAAACCAACCCAAAACAGTGGTGTGGGTAGTGATCAAGACTCTGGAGGCTCAAGCATGGTGTTCATGTTTAGTAAAACTGAGCTTGGCCTTGGTGTGGCCATTGGTGAGTGCTTATATGAATTTACAAGCCATAAAATTACCATGAGGATAGTAGAAATTTGAAGATGTGCTTGACCCTACCTATCGCCTGGTAGTGGTGCGCATGGTGCATGGCCTGGGCATAGGATACCGTTGCATAGTGCATGGCCTAGCATGTTGCAATGGTGTTTAAAGGAACTACCTGCACAAAGGGCCAACATTTGTCGATGATGGTTGAAGCATGCACTAAGACCAAGGGCAAACTTGTCTCGATAATGGTTGAGTTATGTGCATGTGTCATAATCTACAAGCTAGCCCTAGCCCAAGGGTCCTCTCCAAGTCAAGGAGCAGTTTGAGTTCTAACGAGATAAGGTACAACAATCAGGGGGACTAAGCCTTAAGGCCTATAGGAGGCCTAGGTCACGAGGAAGTAGCATAGAACAGTGGTATGACCAGTGATCAAGACTCCAAAGGCTCATACACAGTGTTTAAATTTGGTAAAATTAAGCCATGCCCAAGTGCGAGCATTGATGAGCAATGCATAGGCACATAGTCAAAACTAGGTACGGGCATTGATGATCGAGGTGTGAGTGCATGGTCAGGCCTAGGTGGGAGTTCATGGTCATTCCTAGGTCCACTTGAACACTATCCTAGAAGGATCATATTTAGGGGCTTTTAGAAGGCCTAACACAGCAACACAATCTTTGACAAGCTAGAATTATGCTAAGTACTTGAGTTTTGTAGGCTAACTTAGGTAGATGGGGTCAATTTGCATGAAGTTTGGCTTAAGATTGGAGCCTATAACCCATGCACTGAGCATCATTTAGTGTCAATGCTAATTAAAGGGTAGACAAGTGCCTTGGATGGAAAGTTCATGGTACACATGCTACACCAAGTGTCAGTATTTACCAAAGAGGTGTTTGAGGCAACAACCCATAATAAGGGCCCACTTATATCAATGATGGTCAAGGCAAGTGCCAGCATCTGGCTTTGGTGTCTAAGGTAACATCTCACACTAAGGGGCCAGCATCTGCAGATGGTGTTGGATGCGATTGCCTGCACCAACCAAGGGCCAAATGCTATCGATAGTGCTCGATGCAACAACCTAGATTGGGGCTAGCATGTGCCGATGGAGTTCGAGGCAAGTGCCTACACCAAAAGTGAGCCTATCACTGTAACAAATACCAAGAGCATTCAATTGTTGTTTACTTGTATGCTTAAGAAAGGGACATCATCATCCGACTAAATCAATTGCAATGGAGAACACCATTCATCCCCAACCCTAGTGAAGTATGGTGAAAAAAAAAATAAAGTGAGAGGACTTCAGTGGCTATGGTGGGGGGAGGGGTGAATCAAAGCAACAAAAGGTTGAATCTTAGTGGATCATGGAAACAAGGCCACTCTGCCACTTACAATACCCTATCATGTATTTAAGTCATCTGCAAAGGATTTTTCCCACCACTCGATGGGAATTGAGCTCCAAGGAGGCCAGTATGGCTTGTTTGCTATGGGTGTTACACCTATGACATGTGGCCTTCAAGGCATAGGCCCTTACTACTAATCCACAGTTGGGCGATAGATGCATGTGTCCCTTCTAACCTAGATTCTAATGTAAAGGCATTCGGTCATAATCAAGCGCATGGTAGCTTCATGCCACTAGCTTTTCAACCAAGTGGGATAACCAAATGCACAAATCAATGATTCATCTCATATTAGGTTGAATTATTATTGTGATGCTGCCATTATAGTAAAACTAACCTATCTCATGACGATGTAAACCTAGCTCTCATTTCTTATTGAGGGGTGAACAATCCAACACTTGGTGAATTTTGCTTCACAATGATAGGAAGAGCCAACATTGAAGGATTAAAAAGCAACATCACTATGAACACTTGTCTACCATAAACCAGTTATCTTTCTGTTAACTTTTCTGACATCTCTAGCTTCAAATTCTAAAGGTCTACAGGATTAATAGGCCATGCTTTCATAGTTTATTCGTATCAAAAATCAAAATCAAATGAGCTTTTATCGTTTGTTCCATATAAGATTTCTATTCTCGTTGAGCTCATCTTAGGACACCTACATTATCTTTTAACAGATGTGCTACCCCAGCCAATCTCCCCACCTGACAATGTCTTTTACCCTAATCGATTGAACAAGGTTGGCCTTAGGCCAAGTAGAAGGGGTTCTGCCTTGCCTTCCGATTCATGGAATAAGTAAAATAATGTTAAAAGTTTTGATATTTCAATTTTGACTTAGGGCTTCCACTTATCCTACACCTCTCAATTCATTCCAAAGGTTGGACTAGAGTCAAGCTGAATAAGGTCTTCTTTCCCTGCTGATTTTGCCAAGCCCATTCCTTTGATTGTGGTTTCATTGGATAGTGGATAGGGACAATGGGAATTGTGTTAATCCATTCATGTGCTCACTAATTAGATGATGAGGCATTTGGGTACCATAAGAGAGTCATAGTTAGTCCTGTCATTTACCCTCACTTGGTTGTGTTTTCACTTTGACATTTAGAGCACTGGGCATAAATCACATTGCATGAGTATTCGTAGGGACCATTGTAATGCTTTGTTTTAATTAAATAGTTAGATTCCCCTTATTTGTATCAATTTTGAGTCGACTATTCATTGCTCGGGGAAAGCTCTCAAGGAAGCCTTTCCAAGTCCATCCTTGATTGGCACATAACGACCCACTATTGCCATGAGACTAGCTTGAGTAGTGCATCGATAGCTGATGAGTTTAGGATTAGGACCCTGTGCCTGGCCCTCAAAGCCAATCCTTTTCTTGAGGCTATGGATCCATTTTGTCGACTTCCCTTACCTACATTGTTCCATTGACTAGAGGTTGTTCTCCTTGGAGAGTGATGCGATTATGAATATGACCGAGCATGGAGAGCACTCGGTCCTTTAGATTTTCAAGGGTCACTGAAGGCACACCAAACACCATGTGACGTGTGATGCTCTTTCAATTGCTAGATCCTACCACTAGCTAAGCCATTTCTAGGGTGGGCAGGCCATAAATAGAAAAGATAACTCTTCCTAAGGTCCTCTCCAACACTTCTAGACTACCTAATATTGCCATCAGCCTACGCATCCTAGTTCAGGAATTTTAACTCGATTCCCTTTTAAAGCTCACATTGGACACACTATCGAATGGCCTTCCCCCATCTCTTAGGATTAACAAACCCATGTGCAAGTGCAATTCACATAGAACCTTTCCCCTTTTTAGCATTCAATGTTCTCATTTGAATATTTGCTACTACCATCAAGATCAACACCGAGGCTACTCTATGGGGTCATGCCCTAAGTTTTATAGTGACCACCATGCCCTTCTACTCATTGGGACCTGGCCTTTGCCCTTGCGCTGATAGTTGTGTATAGGTCGCATGTTTAAATGCCATCCATTTTTTAGGCTAGTTGATTCGATAGGTAAGTTGTTACACACTCAGTAGATTTCAACTTTCATGACCCCTATCCTACTATCTTAATCAACTAACACCCTTTATGGGTTCTAGGTTAGCACACAGTTAGGCACCATAACTCAGTTTCCAGTTCATCCCTTATTGCTAATTTTGCTTACCAAAAATGGCCCATTTAGATCTCTCGATTTTGTAGCACGACTCAATGAAGTAGCTACACCATCCTACCTATTTAAAGTTTAAGAGTAGGTTGAGGGCATTGCACACTTGATGCCTCTAATCATTGGCTTTATCCGATAGAACTTGCTAAGGGCTCCTGCTATCTTGAGGGAAACTTCAAAGGGAACTAGCTACTAGATGGTTTGATTAGTCTTTCACCCCTAAACCTAAGTCAGAGGAATGATTTGCACGTTAATATCACTGTAGGCCTCCATCAGAGTTTTCTCTAGCTTTACCCTACTCAAGCATAATTCACCATCCTTTCGGTCCCTAACAGGCATGCTTACATTCGAACCCTTTTTAGAAGATCAAGGTCAGTCAGTGGTGCACCCATGAGGGATCTCACCAATTAGCTTCCTTGCACCTTATGGTTTTCTAGCTTATTGATTTGTACACATGTTAGACTCTTTAGTTCATGTTTCAAGATAGGTCAGATGGGGAGCCTACAAGCCAATGTCGGGAGCATGCGAGTGCCAAGGCACACTGAGATTACTTGTGTTGCATTCCAAAATTACAAAAATGACATCTCTATAGGCATATCCAAAGCCCAAGCTTAGGCCGCCACCATGACCCGCATCGGTCTATGAGATCGGCTCTCGCCATTCCATGTCTGACCAAGGTGTATAGCCAACCCCCATTTACTTCCCTCATAACAATTTCAAGCACTATTTGAATCTCTTTTCAAAGACCTTTTCATCTTTCCCTTGTGGTACTTTTTTGCTATTGGTCACTCACTTGCATTTAACCTTGGATAGAATTTACTACTCGATTTGGGTTGCATTCCCAAACAACCTGACTCATAGACTACACCTTATTATGGGACAAGGTCTAGGCATAATAGGGCTCTTACCTTTTTTGGTGCCTTTTTCTAGGGGACCTAGGCCTGGTCCGCCATTAAAGATGCTTCTTTAGACTATAATTCGGATGCTAGGGGTGCCCGATTCTCAAACTAAGCTCTTCTTAGTTTGCTTGCCATTACTAGGGGAATCCTAGTAAGTTTCTTTTCCATCACTTATTGATTTGCTTAACCTCAGCGGGTAATCTCACCTAACCTGGGATGGTGATGCAAGCATTGATCGACTGATGCAAGGGGCCTGATGGTGTCTAGATAGACAATGAGTGCATGTCACAGGAGATGAGGCACATTAAGAGCTTTACCATTGATGGTTGGTGCTATCATTGCCAAGGACTCACTTTTGGGCCAACCATGATCAACGAGATCATAGAAGGCCATCTTTTACCCCTTCACCAAAAGCCCAACGGGTAATGGGGTGGAAGGGCGACAACGCATGGCACCCAGGTAGATGTGCCCTTGGCCTAATGGAATGGGAAACAACTTGCATTCAAAGTTCAATGATTCATGGGATTCTACAATTCACACCAAGTATCGCATTTTACTACATTCTTCATTAATGAGAGAGTTAAGATATCTATTGCAAATAGTCATTTTGGTTTTTCATGATAGAAAGAGTCATGGTGTCGCCCTCACACACATCGTAAATGGGATGGCAATGGCACAGATGCTCCTTTTCATTAGGGTTCCTTAGTGTGATTCATGTCAAGGGTTCATTATTCAGCCAAAGGCAATGATACCAATCATGTCACCCACTTAGAAGGCAAAATGAATCAATCGCTGTACATACACGAGGCTGAAAGGGGCTTAAGGCATAAAGGCACCCTCATCCCTAGGTGTTTCATTAATGTGTTTGCGGGTCATTCATTAAGTAGGTTTCGACAATGATCTTTTATAGTTTCACCTATGAAAACCTTGTTGCAACTTCTTTTTCCTCTAAATGATAAGGTTCAATGGACTTCTTACAACATCTCTGGCAATGAACCATCCACATCACCATGATCCAAACACTTCATCGGACTATTCAATCAGTAAGAGCGATAGGTGATGTGTACAAAGGGCAAGGACATAGTCAATATGAGCTGGAGACTCACATTTACTAGGAATTCCTCATTGAAGACTAATAATTACAATGATCTATCCCCATCATGATTAAATTTCAAAGATTACCCGAGCCTATTAGCCAAGGCTATAGACTTGTTCAATACATTAGTGTTGTGTATGAGCAGCCTAGAACATCTATGGGTGTCATAGACCTATTATTCCCTCAAACTTCTTTGGCCTAAATGGCCATAGTCCCTCTAAGAAGCTAACCATGAAGAATCACCTCCATGTAGCTAGTTAGTAGGTTAAGATCTTATTCATTAATAGAATTAACTAGACAAATCACTCCAGAAACTAAGAATGGCCATGCACCACCACCCATAAAATTAAGAAAAAGCTCACAATCTATCAATCCTTACTATGTGTTGATCGAGTAAGTTTCCTCGCGTTGGGTGAAATTAAGCTATAGGCTCCACTCCTGGTGGTGCCCTTCTATTAATTCCTTTAAGTTTTAGCCCTACGACCATATTCCCCTTGAAACCCAAAGACTTTGCTTTCTCATAAGGTACCAACAGAGTCCTAAAAGTAACATCCATTGATCCTTAGTCAACATCATTTATAGTAGAGACTAGGACAGTATCTGATCATGTTCTAGCCCTTAACTTTCATTCTTGATTAATTAAAATATCCTTGGTAAATGCTTTTGTAGTTATTCGTCTCTTATAAATCCAAGAATTTCACCTTTGACTATGAAATACAAATCCCCCCGATTGTCTCTATTAATCATTACTCTAATCTCAAAGGCCAACGCAATAGGACCAAAACCTATGATGTTATCCCATGCTAATGCATACAAGCAAGGGCCTACTTTAAGCACTTTAATTTCTTCAAAGTAATAGTGTCGGAGGAATAACCCAGCCAGTTAAGGCCAAAGGCACATTGCCAATAGTAGGGACAAGTAAATCGATGCTTATTGTGAAACACACCAAAAGACTTAACCTTAGCTCTAACTATGAGCTTTTTAATTTCAACAACTTAAATTTGTGCTATTGGAGCTAGAATTACTATGGCTACTGGCACCAGACTTGCCCTCCAATGGATATTCGTTAAGGGATTTAGATTGTACTCATTCTAGTTGTTAGACTCATAAAGCTCACTATTGTTATTTATTGTCACTAACTCCCTGTGTCAAGATTGGGTAATTTTTGCTCCTACTGCCTTCCTTAGATGTGGTAGCTATTTCTCAAGCTCTCTCTCCAGAATCGAACCCTAACTTTCCATCACCCATCACCACCATAGTAGGCCACTATCCTAGCATCGAAACTTCATAGGGAAAAACTTTGAATGATGCGTTGCTAGCACAGCACAAAGGCCATGCAATCCATCAAGTTATCATGAATCATTAAAACAACGAGCAAAGCTCGCATCGACCTTTTATCTAATAAATGCATCCCTTTTAGAAGTTGGGGTTTCTGTACGTATTAGCTTTAGTATTACTATGGTTATCCAAGTAGTAGATACCATCAAATAAACTATAACTAATTTAATAAGCCATTCACAGTTTCACAATTTGAATTAGTTTATAACACCACATAGGCCTCAACACACCAACTAAGCAATGGAGAGAGCCAATATGGAGCACAAACATCTTGCATGTCAAGCACATAAAATGCATAGCATTAGATGAACAAGGTCAAGAGCCCATGCCCATAAAATGTTCCACATCTAAGAGCACTATCAAACACCAGTGTACCAATGTAGCCATGGAGGTTGGGTGGCATAATTACGTTCACGAGATAATGAGTTTTGGACTCTAGCCCTAAAGACATATGATTGATAAGGATGCAAGACATCCTATTTCCATTGATTTTCGGTATACGGACATAAGATCTTAATTGCACCCCCGAAGGTTATGATGACATACTATGGGTAGATTAAATGATGGATGGGTCGAATTACTTTGAATGCATCAAGCTTGGAGCCTGCCCAACATAACGACAACCATCAGCCACCACTCCTATGCCTATTACTACAAGTGGTAGCATCCACACCACATGTCTTATAAACCCACCCAATCGATTATTCGATGAGCAAGCAGATGAAACAATGTATGAGGCCCAGGCCACAACTGCTTGGCAGGGAAAAACAAAAGTAATGTCCATGAGATTGCCCTGCCATTCCAATAGGCAACAATGGATAATTGGGTCATGAGGCATGATATGTTCTAATCGTAGGCCCTAAGGACATATATATGAAAGGATGGCAAGATACCAATCCATTGATTTCAGTATGCTAAGCATATAGATTTAATTAACTCTAGGTATATGCCATATAGTGGTAATTGAAACTGGATGTATCAATGCATAGTTTGATACATCAAGCTTAGAGCTGCCAATATGCACAACCATAGCACCACTTCTATCCTATACTACAATGTGAGCATCCCGCATACTGTCTATAACCCCACCCAATCAATTATTGAAAGCAAGAGATAAACACGTACGTGCCATGCATAACTACTTGGCATGGAGAAACAAGCAATGTCCATAAGACTGCCTCTGCCATCCAATAGGCAACAATGGCATACACCACCAATGCTTAGTCTGGCCAAAACTGTACACACAAACTCTGTTGTCACCATCCAAAAAAGCCATTAGCCGATTCAAAAACTTGTTTCTAGGGCCTTAGGTAGATCAGCTGCATGCATGAGCTTGATTAGGCATAGGCATTTTTATGGTCAATGAGAAAGGACCATGATATTGCCAAATACCTGATAGATTAGGCTAGAATAAGCTTGTAACCATAGCTTTTGCTTACACCAACCCAAAGAGCCATTACCTGATTCAAAGACTTGGTTTGGGGTTTGGGGTAGCATCAACTGTAGGCATCGACTTGAGCTTGGCATAGCTAAGCCCTTTTTACGTATGCATGCCAACCGGTCAAGGCCATGGATGCCTTCAAGTCACCAAGGCAACCAGTCATCGAACAACATGGCCAAAAGGCATGTATGGCCTAGATTTTGCTCTAAGGATGTTGCCATGAATGTACATAATGATAGGCCCATCATGAACACCTAAAGAGCATGAAAGATTTTATAGATGTACTAGTAGTAAACATTAAAGGGTCTAAAATGGGGGCACTTTTTTCAAACAGGCATATCCCACACTAAGGGTCTGTATGTGCCAATGATGGTCAAGGTATATGCCCTCACCAAGGCCTAGCATGTGCTGATGGTATTTGAGGCAAGTGCCAATAGCGACGGCCAACATGTGTCAATGGTGTTCGAGGTAACTGCCTATACTAAGGGCCATCTTCTGTCGATGCTAATTAAAGATATGCTCGTACTAGGTCCAAATTATGCCAATGCTAATCGAGGCATATGCTTGCACCAAGGGTTGGCATGTGCTCACAACAAGGGCTAGCATGTGCCTGTACCAAGGGTTAGCATGTGCCAATGATGGTCAAGGCAAGTGTCCATACCAAAGGCCAACTTGTGTTGATGGTCGTTGATGTAAGTGCTTGTACCAAAAGCCAGCTTATGCCAATGATAGGTAAGGCATATGCCGCACCATATGTCAACATGTGCTGTTGATGGTCAAGGCCTTGCCTAAAGTTTGATTCTAGGCCACGGTACACATCCTAGCCTCGAACAGGTGTTTTTGCCTAAGGAACAATCTTCGAAGCATCATCGAATAACCTGATTGGTGGCATTAAGGGTTCTAACGATTGAAGGTGGAGGGCTAGGGGTGTGTGCACATGATGTGTGATGGGTGCTGGTCCTTGGCCCTTATATTGGTCCCTTATCCCCCAAGGAACCTTAACAACTCATACCTCCTTAAAGAGCATCAGGTTTATAGGCAGTAACCATTCAAGTGTCTGAAATAGGGATGTTTTTTCTAAATGGCCACAAAATCTTCTACATTTCAATTTTTAGCCAAATTTTTATGAATCCAATAAAAATGCAAGCATCACGCACCAAATTTAGGGCCAAAACTCCTAAAAAAATTTTAAAAAAATCTTGAATCGTGAAATTTTCAAACATCATGAAAAAATAGAAAACAAGTCATCTTGCCATGAAACTTAACATTAAAGCTTAAGGGACCATTATATGAATTTACAAGCCATAAAAATGGCATTGGCAAGGCTGAAATACTAGAATGTGCCTGAACCCACCTACTACTCAATTATGGTGTGCATGGTGTGTGGCCTAGGCCTAGGATACTCACATGTAGTGCATGGCCCAGCATGTGCTAATGGTGTTTGAGGGAACTACCTGCACAAGGGCTAGCTTATGCCAATGCTAATCGAAACATGTGCCAAGACAAATGCTAACAAGTCTTGATAGTGGTCGAGGCATATGCATGCACTGAGGGTCATTTTATGTTAATGGTGGTCGAGGCATGTGCATGTGTCATGATCCACAAGCTAGTCTAGGCCCAAGGGTTCTCTTTGAGTCAAGAAGCAGTTCCAGTTCTAGTGGTACTAGGTCTAACAATTAGAGGGACTAGGCTTTGAGGCCCAAGTCATGGGGAACTAGCATAGAATAGTGGTTGGGTAGTGATCAAGACTTTAAAGGCTCAAGGATAGTGTTCAAGTTTAGTAAAAGTGAGCTAGGCCTAGGAATAGGTGTTGGTCCCTTTAACCCATGCTGTCAACACTTTCGGTGCTTCTTCTAAGTTACCTACGGCACCCTCTCTTATGAGGAATTTGGTTGTACTGTGAAACTCATGCTGTGGCATCTGTTGTCATTAGTTTCCCTTTATCATCTTTTTAAGAGGTCCCAATCCCTTAGCAGTCTCGACTAGCACCTAGTTGCTCCTTGTTGGGCCTCTTTTAGGGTTGTTTACCATTGCCACTTTGCCTTTGGACAACTTTTCTTCCCATTTGATGGTTGAAAGCTTTGGGCATTCCCTAACCCAATGTGAACTAGCACAAAAATAGCAACTCATGGGCCTCATGCCTTTGCTAATAATTTGTTGATCTTGCTAAATCTAGACCTCCCCATAACCTTTTCCTCTCTTAAAGAATTACCATCGGTGTCTCCCCTACTTTTTTTTATTTCCTTTAGCCTTGGAAACTTGGTGCACTCAACTTGAGTCAATGATTTTGTAGCAACTCTAGCCCGACTCAACTCTTGAACACCTTTTCATTATAGCTTGACCTTGACCCATGGAATTAGACTATTAATGAAATGCTTAGGCACCTCCACTCTCGATCATAAGCTTGTATTAGCAGCCACAATAGCTCATAATGTAGCATGGTCAACCTTGAGCCTATATAGCTCTTATCACAAGATTGTCACCATGGATTCCAATGCCTCAATACATTGCATGAGCATCTCTAGTGCCTTATTTAAGGATCCCTCAACATCTTTAAACCAATCTATTATTTGCAAAATAGCCTCTCACACTTTACTAATCGAGTGCTTGTTGGCACATATCTTTCTAAAGCTTTCCCCTACTTATTTGTAGGTTGGCACCACTCAAGTACCTTTCTTTGGCCTTTTGTTTGGTTTTCCCTAAGCATGCTATAGCCCAAAACATGCTTGCACAACTTACCACAGTGCATGCATACCACACTAGGATGCCTGCATGCAAGTCCCCTAACTTGCACCAATGCCAACTCTGGCTCTTCACACCAACTTTAGCTTTTACGATAACTCTAGCTCCTCATGTCATGAGTAAGGATCTGTTGCACACTCTGAACCAAGGCTCTAGTCACCACCTTTGGTTTGATCTAGGCTTTGATACCCCCTAGTATTTGGTTTTGCTGCATACTCCTAGCTCATTCAAACTAGACTTTGATATAACTTGTCATAGGCTGAGACTCAAGCTCCAGGATCGCATACCTCCATAACTGGGGAATGAACTCTTTTACGTCCTAGATCAATCTAACATAAAAAGCAATGCATGATCACTTTAGACTATGGGGTTGGCTACCCAATACATTGCAAAACAAAAGAGTACAATAAGTGTTTGAAGAAAGGCTAAAAGAACAATAAAAAGTTTAGGGTAAGAGTAAAGATGTTATTACTCAATGGTTCTAGTGTATGCATAATGAGGATGGGGGACTCTCTCTTTATAGCTGAGTCCTTCTTATAATCAGAGCCTAAAATACATTCTTAAACTCTAGAGATTACAATCCTTGATTTTAGGGGATTTGGTGCTATTGCACGATCTTTGACTTGCTAAAATCATGCTAAACACTAAGCCATCTAGAAGCCCCTAAATATAATCCTTCTAGGACTATGTTCATGCATGCCTAGACTTGGGCCTAACTATGCACCCACACCTCGATCATTAGTGCTCCTGCTTGGGTCTAACTAGGTGCCCACCCATTGTTCACTATACCTGTCCTTAGGCCTAGCTCAATCTTGCCTAACCTTATCCCCTTTCCTAAGCCTCTAGAATCTCGATCAGTACTCACCCTATTGTTCTAAGCTAGTTCCATGTGACTTGAACCTTTAATGTACCTTATGGCCTGGTCTTTTAAGCTATTAGACTTTATCCCATTAGAACTTGTACTGCTACTCAACTTGAAAAGAACTCTTCAGCTTGAACCAGCTTGTAGACCATGACAGATGTGTTGAGGGTCATTGGGTAATGATGGTGGTTGAGGCATGCACATGTGTCAAGATCTACAAGCTAGCCAAGCCCAGGGGTTCTTTTTAAGTCAATGAGCAATTTCAGTTTTAGCAGGATAGGGTCTGACAACTAAAAGGCCAAACCTTAAGGTGTACTAGAGGCCTAGGTCACGGGGAACTAGCCTAGAATGGTGGTATGAGTAGTGATCAATACTCCAGAGGCTCAGGCATGATTTTTGAGTTTGGTAAAATTGAGCTAAGACCAAGTGCGAGTGTTGGTGAGCACTTATATGAATTTACAAGCCATAAAAATGGCATTGGCTTAGCAAAAATGTACAAATTACTTAAACCCACCTACCATTCAATTGTGGTTCCCATGGTTCGTGGCCCGAGCCCAAGATAGCATGACCCAGCATATGCTGATGGTGTTCAAAAAAATTGCCCACACAATGAGCTAGTATATGCTGATGATGGTCGAAGCATATGCTAAGACCAAGGCCCAACATGTCTCGATAGTGGTCAAGGCATGTGCATGTGTAATGGTCTGCAAGCTGGTCTAAGCTTAGAGGTTCTCTCTGAGTTGAAGGACAATTCTAGTTCTAGCAAGATAGGGTCCAACAGTCATGAAAACTTGTTCTTAAGGCCTACTAGAGGCCCAAGTCATGGGGAACTAGCCTAGAATAGTGGTATGGGTAATGATCAAGACTTTAGAGGCTAGGACATGGTGTTCATGTTTGGAAAAATTGAAACAATCCTAGGTACAGGCATTAGAGAGTGCTTATATGATTTTACAAGCCATGAAAATGGCATTGGCTTTGCAGAAATAAGATGTGCCTAAATCCACCTACTACTCGATCGTGGTGTACATGGTGCATGGCCCAGGCCGAGGATACGTATGCATGGTGCATGGCCTAGCATATGCTGATGATGGTTGAAGCATGTGCCAAGACCAAGGGCTAACATGTCCCAATGGGGGTCGAGACACGTGCATGTGTCTGGTTCGCAAGCTAGTCAAGCATAGGAGTTTCCAAGATGAGGTGCAGTTATAGTTCTAGTAGGATAGGGTCTGACAACCAGGGGGACCAAGCCTTGAAGCATATTGGAGGCCTAGGTCATGGGGAACTAGCCCAAAATAGTGGTATTGGTAGTGATCAAGACTCTGAGGCTTAAGCACAGTGTTATGTTCATCAAAATTAAGCCAGGGCCTATGTGCAGGCACTAGTGAGCACTTATATGGAATTGCAAGCATTAAAATCGCATTGCATGGAAGAAATATAAAAGATGTGCCTGAGCCCACCTATTACTTGGTCATGGTGCGTATGGTGCATGGTTGATGCCAAGATACCTACACATGATGCACGGCCCGACATGTGCCAGTGATATTTGAGTGAACTACCCATTCAAAGGGCCAACTTGTGTTAATAGTGGTCATAGCATGTGTTGAGTCCAAAGGCCAACATGTTTTGATAGTGGTCAAGGCACGTGCATGTGTCACAGTCCACAAGCTGGTACTAGCCTAGGGGTTCTCTCTAAGTCAAGGAACAATTCTAGTTCTAGTGAGACAAGGTCTAACAGCAAGGGGGACCAGGCCTTAAAGCTTACTAGAGGCCTAGATCATGGGGAACTAGCCCGGAATAGTGGTATGAGCAGTGATCAAGACTCTAAAAGCTCAAGCATGGTATCCAAGTTTAGTAGGATTGAGCTAGGCCTAGGTACTGGCATTGGTGAGTGATGCACTAACACATAGTCAGACCCAGGTGCAAGCACTAATAACCAAGGTGTGAGCACATGGCCAAACCTAAGTGTGAGCATACCTGAATACAGTCATAAGAGGAGCAGTATATATGGGATTCTAGAAGGCCCAATACTATAACACAATCTTTGATGAGCTAGAATTATGCTAAGCACTTGAATTTTGTACACTAACTTAGGCAAATGGAGTCAATTCCTTGTTTAAGGCCACACAGAGTTTAGTTTAAGACCAGAGCTCATGACACATGCACCGAGCATCATTTAATGCCAATAGTGATTGAGAGGCAAACAAGTGCCTTGGATGGGGGGGTTACGGTACACATGCCACACCAAGTGCCAACATCTGGCAAAGAGGTGTTCAAGGTAACAACTTACACTAAGGGCCACTTGCATAGATGGTGGTGGAGGTAAGTACCTGTGCTAAGTGCTAGCATCTAGTAATGGTGTCCTAGGCAACATCTCATCCAAAAGGCCAACATCTATTGATGGTGCCTAAGGCAATAATTTGCTTGCATCTATCGATGGTGTTGGATCGATAGGCCACACCAAACCAAGGGCTGGATGCTATTAATGGGTTCAAAGTAAGAACCTACACAAGGGACAGTGTGTGCTGATGGAATTTAAGGCAAGTGCCCTCACCAAAGGCAAGCCCATCCTTATAACAAAATACAAGGGCCATTCAGTCCTCATTTACTTGGACGCTCGAGGAAAGATTTCATCACCCAACTGAATCACTGTAATGGAAACATCATTCATCCCAACCCCAGAGGGATGTAGTGTAAAAAATGAAGTAAGAGGACTTTGGTGGGTGTGTGGGGGGAGGGATGAATCGAAGTGACAAAGGATTAAATCTTAGTGGATCATGGCAGCAAGGCTACTCTACCATTTACAATACCCCATTGCATATTTAAGTCATCTTCAAAGGATTCTACTCGTCGCTTAGTAGGAATTACGCTCTAATGAGGCCTGCGTAGCTTGTCTGTAACATGGGCTGCACCTATGACACTGCCCTTAGGGGCCATGCATCCATGCTGTAGGTCCGTAATTGGATGATGGGCACATGTATCACTTTTAGCCTAGATTTTGACTTAGAGGCATTCAATCATAATCCAGCGCATGATAGCTTCTTGCCCCTAGCTTTTCAACCAAGCACGATGACCAATTTGTGAATCAATAGTTCTTCTCATTCTAGGTTGAATTACTATTGTAACATTGCTATTAGTAGGGTAAAACTAACCTATCTCACAATGGTCTAAACCTAGCTCACATTTCATATTGGTGGGTGACAATCCAACACTTAGAGAATTTTGCTTCATAATGATGGGAAGAGCTGACATCGAAGGATCAACAAGCAATGTCGCTAATGAATACTTCATTGCCACAAGCTAATATGTCCCTATGGTAACTTTTCTAATGCCTCTAGCTTTAAATTTTAAAGGTCTAAAAGATCGATAGGCCATGCTTTCAAGGTTCATATTTGTACTAGAAATCAAAATGAAATGAGCCTTTTCCCTTTTATTCCACATGAGATTCTTGTTTTCATTGAGATTATCATAGGACACCTACGTTATCTTTTAATAGATGTGCTGCCCCTAAACTCCCCACCTGACAATGTCTTCTGCTGGATTGATCGATCGAGGCTGGCCTTATGTCCAAAAGAAAGGGTTGTGCCCCACCTCGATTCATGAAATAAGTAAAATAACATTAAAAGAAATGGTATTTCAATTTAATCAGAGGGCTCCCACTTATCCTACACCTTTCAAGTCATTTCACAAAGTTAGACTAGAGTCAAGCTCAATTAGGTCTTCTTTCCTACTGGTTCTGCTAAGCCTGTTCCCTTGGTTGTGGTTTTGCTGGACAGTCGATAATGACAATGGGAATCTTGTTAATCCATTCATGTGTGTCACTAATTAGATGTAGAGGCATTTGGCTACCTCAAAAGAGTCACATTACTCCTATCGTTTACCCACGATTGGTTGAATTTCTTCACTTTGACATTTAGAGCACTAGGCAAAAATCACATTGAGTGAGCATCCCTAGGGACCATAGTCATGCTTTGTTTTAATTAAATAGTCGAATTCTCCTAGTTCGTACCAATTTTGAGTTGACTATTCATCACATGGGAAAGGCCCCTGAGGGAGCCATTCCTAGTCCATCCCCTAGCCTACGTGCATCGAATTGCTTTTGCCATGGGGGCAGCTCAAGTAGTGCATTGGTAGCCAAAAGGTTCAAGACTGGGACCCCTATTGCCCAACCCTTAGAGCCAATCCTTTTCCCAAGGTTAGAGATCCACTTTGCTGACTTCCCTACCTAATTGTTCCATCGACTAGAGCTTGTTCAATTTGGAAACCCATTCCAATTATGAGTACAACCAGGCATGAATAGCACTCACTCCTCCATATTTTCAAAGGCTGCTAGGGTAAACATGACATAATGTGACATACGTTACTTTTTTGGCCAATGGAACCTACCTCCAATTGAGTTGTTTCTAGTGTAGGCAGGTCATTAAATAGAAAAGATAACTCTTCCTGAGGCCCTCATCAATGTCTTTGGAATCCCTAATGTTGCTATTAGACATTGTGTCCTAGTTTAGGAATTTTAACTCAATTTCCTTTCAAAGCTCATGTTGGACCCATCTCTAACGATTGGCTAACCTATGTGCAAGTGGTGTTCACATGAAACCTTTCCCTTCTTTGGCCTTCAAAGTTCTCATTTGAATATTTGCTACTACCACTAAGATCTACATTAACAGTCTCTTTGCACAAACTTGCGCACTGAGTTTTACAACAACCATCATACCCTCCTACTTTTTGGGGCTTGGCCTTTGCCTCGATAATCTAGTATAGGTCACATGCTTAAGCGCCATTTATTTTCGAGGCTAGTTGATTTGATAGGTGGGTTGTTACACACTCTTTAGAGGATTTTGACTTCCATGATCATCGTCTTACTGTCTTAATCGACCATCACCTTTGAAGGTTTTTAGTTTAGCGCACAATTAGGCACTATAACCCAACTTTTAGTTCATCCTGTGTCGTCAGTTCTACTTACAAAAAATTTCTCACTTGGAGGTCTTGATTCCATAGAGCATCTCAATGAAATAGCTACATCATCATACTTATTTAAAGTTTGAGAATAGGTTAAGGGCATTATGCCCCAATGCCTCTAACCATGGTTTTACCCTATAGAACTCGCAAAGGGCTCCATCTATTCTAAAGGAAACTTTAGAGGGAACTAGTTACTAGATGGTTCAATTAGTCTTTCACCCTTATACCCAAGTTAGATGAATGATTTACACATCAGTATCATTATGGGCTTCCACTAGAGTTTCCCCTAGCTTAGCCTCACTCAGGCATAGTTCACCTCAACAGGTAAGCTCACACTCAACCTTTCTCAGAAGATCAAGGTCGGTCGGTGGTGCACCTATGAAGGATCCCACCAATAAGCTTGCTTGCACCTTATAGGTTATCTGGGATGTTAACTTGCACACATGTCACACTCCTTGGTCTACATTTCAAGAGCTCGCAGGCTGATGCCAAGAGCACGTGAGTGTCGAGGCATGTTGAGACGATGTGTGTTGTGTTCCATGATCATAGTGACAATGTCTCCATAGGCATATCGAAAGCCCAGGGTTGTGCAGCCACTGCAACACATGTCAGTCAATGCCTTACGCCAATCAATGGACTGGCTCTCACCATTCCACATCTAACTAGGCACATCATCGTCACTTATCCATTTCCCTTTCGATAATTTCAAGCACTCTTTGACTCTCTTTCCAAAGTCCATTCCATCTTTCCCTCGTGGTACTTCTTCACTATTGGTCTCTCACTCATATTTAGCCTTGGATAAAATTTACCACCCGATTAGGGCTACAGTCCCAAACAACCTGACTCGTAGATAGAGTCTCATGGTGCGATAGGATCCAGCACAATAGGACTCTCACCCTCTCTAACACCCCTTTCTATGGGACTTAGGTGTAGTCCACCACTGAGAACGCTTCACCAAACTACAATTTGGACTCCAAGGGTTCCCGATTCTCAAGCTGGGCTTTTTTTGGTTCGTTTGTTGTGACTAGCAGAATCCTGGTAAGTTTCTTTTCCTTTGCTTATTCATATGCTTAAACTTAACAAGTAATCCTACCTGACCTAGGGTCACGATGTGAGCATCGACTGAGTGATGTGGAGGGTCCAATGGGTTCAGTTGGATGAGTGCATGTCACTGGAGATAATTCACACTAGAGCGTTAGCACTAATGGTCAC
>NW_019167871.1:20303697-20374423 GCF_002303985.1 Durio zibethinus | reverse complement strand
TTCTCATAAGGTACCAACAGAGTCCTAAAAGTAACATCCATTGATCCTTAGTCAACATCATTTAGGTAGAGACTAGGACAGTATCTGATCATGTTCTAGCCCCTAACTTTCATTCTTGATTAATTAAAATATCCTTGGTAAATGCTTTTGTAGTTGTTCGTCTCTTATAAATCCAAGAATTTCACCTTTGACTATGAAATACAAATCCCCCTGATTGTCTCTATTAATCATTACTCTAATCTCGAAGGCCAACGCAATAGGACCAAAACCTATGATGTTATCTCATGCTAATGCATACAAGCAAAGGCCTACTTTAAGCACTTTAATTTCTTCAAAGTAACAGTGTCGGAGGAATAACCCAGCCAGTTAAGGCCAAAGGCACATTGCTAATAGTAGGGACAAGTAAATCGATGCTTATTGTGAGGCACACCAAAAGACTTAACCTTAGCTCTAACTATGAGCTTTTTAATTTCAACAACTTAAATTTGTGCTATTGGAGCGAGAATTACTATGGCTACTGGCACCAGACTTGCCTTCCAATGGATATTCGTTAAGGGATTTAGATTGTACTCATTCTAGTTGTTAGACTCATAAAGCTCACTATTGTTATTTATTGTCACTAACTCCCTGTGTCAAGATTAGGTAATTTTTGCTCCTACTACCTTCCTTGGATGTGGTAGCTATTTCTCAAGCTCTCTCTCCAAAATCGAACCCTAACTTTCCATCATCCATCACCCATCACCACCATAGTAGGCCACTATCCTAGCATCGAAACTTCATAGGGAAAAAATTTGAATGATGCGTTGCTAGCACAGCACAAAGGCCATGCAATCCATCAAGTTATCATGAATCATTAAAACAACGAGCAAAGCTCGCATCGACCTTTTATCTAATAAATGCATCCCTTTTAGAAGTTGGGGTTTCTGTATGTATTAGCTTTAGTATTACTATGGTTATCCAAGTAGTAGATACCATCAAATAAACTATAACTAATTTAATAAGCCATTCACAGTTTCACAATTTGAATTAGTTTATAACACCACATAGGCCTCAACACACCAACTAAGCAATGGAGAGAGCCAATATGGAGCACAAACATCTTGCATGTCAAGCACATAAAATGCATAGCATTAGATGAACAAGGTCAAGAGCCCATGCCCATAAAATGTTCCACATCTAAGAGCACTATCAAACACCAGTGCACCAATGTAGCCATGGAGGTTTGGGTGGCATAATTACGTCACGAGGCATGATTGAGTTTTGACTCTAGCCTTAAAGACATAAGATTGATAAGGGATGGCAAGACATCCTATTTCCATTGATTTCAATATACGGCATAGGATCTTAATTACACCCCTAAGGTATGATGACTACATAGGGGTAGATTAAAATGGATGATGGGTCAATACTTTGATGCATCAAGCTTGGAGCCTGCCGACATACACAACCATAGCACCACTCCTACGCCTATTACTATAAGTGGTAGCATCCACACACACTGGTCTATAACCCACCCAATCGATTATTCGATGAGCAAGCAGATGAAACAATGTACGAGGCCAGGCCACAACTGCTTGGCATGGGAAAAACAAAAGTAATGTCCATGAGATTACCCCTGCCATCCAATAGGCAACAATGGCATAATTGGGTCATGAGGCATGAATGATGTCTAACTCGTAGGCCCTAAGGACATAATATTGATAAGGGATGGCAAGATATCTAATTTCCATTGATTTCAGTATGCGATATAGGATTTTAATTACACTCCTAAGGTATGATGACCATATAGGGGTAGATTGAAATGGATGATCAGTCAATAGTTTGATACATCAAGCTTAGAGCCTGCCAATATGCACAACCATAGCACCACTTTTATGCCTATTACTACAAGTGGTAGCATCCACGCATACTGGTCTATAACCCACCCAATCAATTATTCGACAAGCAAGCAGATAAAACAACGTACGAGGCCATGACATAACTACTTGGCATGGGAGAAACACAAGCAATGTCCATAAGACTGCCCCTACCATCCAATAGGCAATAATGGCATACACCACCAATGCTTAGTCTGGCCAGAACTGTACACACAAACTCTGTTGTCACCATCCGAAAAGACATTGGCCGATTCAGAAACTTGTTCCTAGGGCCTTGGGTAGATCAGCTGCATGCATGAGCTCGATTAGGCATAGGCATTTTTATGGTCGATGAAAAAGGACCATGATATTGCCAAATACCCGATAGACTAGGCTAGAATAAGCCTGTAACCGTAGCTTTTGCTTGCACTAACCCAAAGAGCCATTACCTGATTCAAAGACTTGGTTTGAGGTAGCATCAACTGTAGGCATCGACTTGAGCTTGGCATAGCCAAGCCTTTTTTATGTATGCATGCCAACCGGTCAAGGCCATGGGTGCCTACGAGTCACCAAAGCAACCAGTCATCGAACAACATGGCTAAAAGGCATGTATGGCCTAGATTTTGCTCTAAGGATGTTGCCGTGAATGTACATAATGACAGGCCCATCATGAACACCTAAAGAGCATGAAAGATTTTATAGATGTACTAGTAGTAAACATTAAAGGGTCTAAAATGGGGGCACTTTTTTCAAACAGGCATATCCCACACTAAGGGTCTGTATGTGCCAATGGTGGTCAAGGTATGTGCCCTCACCAAGGCCTAGCATGTGCTGATGGTATTTGAGGCAAGTGCTAGTAGCGATGGTTAATATGTGTTGATGGTGTTCGAGGTAACTGCCTATACTAAGGGCCATCTTCTGTCGATGCTAATTAAAGATATGCTTGTACTAGGTCTAAATTATGCCAATGCTAATCGAGGCATATGCTTGCACCAAGGGTTGGCATGTGCTCGCAACAAGGGCTAGCATGTGCCCGTACCAAGGGTTAGCATGTGCCAATGATGGTTAAAGCAAGTGTCCATACCAAAAGCCAGCTTGTGTTAATGGTCGTTAATGCAAGTGCTCGTACCAAAGGCTAGCTTATGCCAATGATAGGTAAGGCATATGCCGCACCATATGTCAACATGTGCCGTTGATGGTCAAGGCCTTGGCTAAAGTTTGATTTTAGGCCACGGTACACATGCTAGCCTCGAACAGGTGTTTTTGCCAAAGGAACAATCTTCGAAGCATCATCGAATAACCTGATTGGTGGCATTAAGGGTTTTGACGATTGAAGGTGGAGGGCTAGGGGTGTGTGCACATGATGTGTGATGGGTGTTGGTCCTTGGCCCTTATATTGGTCCCTTATCCCCCAAGGAACCTTAACAACTCATACCTCCTTAAAGAGCATCGGGTTTATAGGTAGTAACCATTCAAGTGTCTGAAATGGGGATGTTTTTCTAAATGGCCACAAAATCTTCTACATTTCAATTTTTTTAGCCAAATTTTTTGTGAATGCCAATAAAAATGCAAGCATCACGCACCAAATTTAGGGCCAAAACTCCTAAAAAAATTTTAAAAAATCTTGAATCGTGAAAATTTTCAAACATCATGAAAAATAGAAAACAAGTCATCTTGCCATGAAACTTAACATTAAAGCTTAAGGGACCATTATATGAATTTACAAGCCATAAAAATGGCATTGGCAAGGCAGAAATACTAGAATGTGCCTAAACCCACCTACTACTCAATTATGGTGTGCATAGTGTGTGGCCTAAGCCTAGGATACTCACATGTAGTGCATGGCCTAGCATGTGCTAATGGTGTTTGAGGGAACTACCTGCACAAGGGCTAGCTTATGCCAATGCTAATCGAAACATGTGCCAAGACAAATGGCTAACAAGTCTTGATAGTGGTCGCAGGCATATGCATGCACTGAAGGGTCATTTTATGTTAATGGTGGTCGAGGCATGTGCATGTTGTCATGATCCACAAGCTAGTCTAGGGCCCAAGGGTTTCATCTTTGAGTCAAGGAAGCAGTTCCAGTTCTAGTGGTACTAGGTCTACAATTAGAGGGACTAGGGCTTTGAGGCCCAAGTCATGGGGAACTAGCATAGAATTAAGTGGTTGGGTAGTGATCAAGACTTTTAAAGGGCTCAAGGGGATAGTGGTCAAGTTTAGTAAAAGTGAAGCTAGGCCTAGGAATAGGTGTTCGGTCCCTTGTAACCCATGCTGTCGATCAACTTTCGGTGCTTTCTTCTAAGTTACCTAACGGCACCCTCTCTTATGAGGAATTTGGTTGTACTGTGAACTCATGCGGTGGCAATCTGTTGTCATTTAGTTCCCTTTATCATCTTTTTAAGAGTCCAATCCCTTAGCAGTCTCGACTAGCACCTGGTTGCTCCTCGTTGGGCCCCTTTTAGGGTTGTTTACAATTGCCACTTTGCCTTTGGACAACTTTTCTTCCCATTTGATGGTTGAAAGCTTTGGGCATTCCTTAACCCAATGTGAACTAGCACAGAAATAGCAACTCATGGGCCTCATGCTTTTGCTAATAATTTGTTGATCTTGCTAAATCTAGACCTCCCCATAGCCTTTTCCTCTCTTAAGGAATTACCATCGGTGTCTCCCCTATTCTTTTTTTTTTCCTTTGGCCTTGGAAACTTGGTGCACTCAACTTGAGTCAATGATTTTGTAGCAACTCTAGCCCGACTCAACTCTTGAACACCTTTTCATTGTAGCTTGACCTTGACCCATGGAATTAGACTATTAATGAAATGCTTAGGCACCTCCACTCTCGGTCATAAGCTTGTATTAGCAGCCACAGTAGCTCGTAATGTAGCATGGTCAACCTTGAGCCTATATAGCTCTTATCACAAGATTGTCACCATGGATTCCAATGCCTCAATACATTGCATGAGCATCTCTAGTGCCTTATTCAAGGGTCCCTCAACATCTTTAAACCAATCTATTATTTGCAAAATAGCCTCTCACACTTCACTAATCGAGTGCTTGTTGGCACATATCTTTCTAAAGCTTTCCCCTACTTATTTGTAGGTTGGCACTACTCAAGTACCTTTTTTTGGCCTTTTGTTTGGTTTTCCCTAAACATGCTATAGCCCAAAACATGCTTGCACAACTTACCACAGTGCATGCATACCACACTAGGATGCCTGCATGCAAGTCCCCTAACTTGCACCAATGCCAACTCTGGCTCTTCACACCAACTTTAGCTTTTACGATAACTCTAGCTCCTCATGTCATGAGTAGGGATCTATTGCACACTCTGAACCAAGGCTCTAGTCACCACCTTTTGGTTTGATCTAGGCTTTGATACCCCCTAGTATTTGGTTCTGCTACCTACTCCTAGCTTCTTCAAACTAGACTTTGATATAACTTGTCATAGGCTGAGACTCAAGCTCTAGGATCGCATACCTCCATAACTGGGGAATGAACTCTTTTATGTCCTAGATCAGTCTAACATAAAAAACAATGCATGATCACTTTAGACTATGGGGTTGGCTGCCCAATACATTGCAAAACAAAAGAGCACAATAAGTGTTTAAAGAAAGGCTAAAAGAATAATAAAAAGTTTAAGGCAAGAGTAAAGATGTTATTACTCAATGGTTCTAGTGTATGCATAATGAGGATGGGGGACTCTCTCTTTATAGCTGAGTCCCTCTTATAATCAGAGCCTAAAATACATTCTTAAACTCTAGAGATTACAATCTTTGATTTTAGGGAATTTGGTGCTATTGCACGATCTTTGACTTGCTAAAATCATGCTAAACACCAAGCCTTCTAGAAGCCCCTAAATATAATCCTTCTAGGACTATGTTCATGCATGCCTAGACTTGGGCCAACTATGCACCCACACCTCGATCATTAGTGCTCCTGCTTGGGTCTAACTAGGTGCCCACCCATTGTTCACTATACCTGTCCTTAGGCCTAGCTCAATCTTGCCTAACCTTATCCCCTTTCTTAAGCCTCTAGAATCTCGATCAGTACTCACCCTATTGTTCTAGGCTAGTTCCATGTGACTTGAACCTTTAATGTACCTTATGGCCTGGTCTTTTAAGCTATTAGACTTTATCCCATTAGAACTTGTACTGCTACTCAACTTGAAAAGAACTCTTTGGCTTGAACCAGCTTGTAGACCATGACAGATGTGTTGAGGGCCATTGGGTAATGATGGTGGTTGAGGCATGCACATGTGTCAAGATCTACAAGCTAGCCAAGCCCAGGGGTTCTTTTTAAGTCAATGAGCAATTTCAGTTTTAGCAGGATAGGGTCTGACAACTAAAAGGCCAAACCTTAAGGTGTACTAGAGGCCTAGGTCACGGGGAACTAGCCTAGAATGGTGGTATGAGTAGTGATCAATACTCCAGAGGCTCAGGCATGATTTTTGAGTTTGGCAAAATTGAGCTAAGACCAAGTGTGAGTGTTGGTGAGCACTTATATGAATTTACAAGCCATAAAAATGGCATTGGCTTAGCAAAAACGTACAAATTGCTTAAACCCACCTACCGTTCAATTGTGGTTCCCATGGTTCATGGCCTGAGCCCAAGATAGCATGACCCAGCATATGTTGATGGTGTTCAAAAGAACTGCCCACACAATGAGCTAGTTTATGCTGATGATGGTCGAAGCATATGCTAAGACCAAGGCCCAACATGTCTCGATAGTGGTCAAGGCATGTGCATGTGTAATGGTCTGCAAGCTAGTCTAAGCCTAGGGGTTCTCTCTAAGTTGAGGGACAATTCTAGTTCTAGCAAGATAGGGTCCAACAGTCATGAAAACTTGTTCTTAAGGCCTACTAGAGGCCCAAGTCATGGGGAACTAGCCTAGAATAGTGGTATGGGTAATGATCAAGACTTTAGAGGCTAGGACATGGTGTTCATGTTTGGAAAAATTGAAACAATCCTAGGTATAGGCATTAGAGAGTGCTTATATGATTTTATAAGCCATGAAAATGGCATTGGCTTTACAGAAATAAGATGTGCCTAAATCCACCTACTACTCGATCATGGTGTACATGGTGCATGGCCCAGGCCTAGGATACATATGCATGGTGCATGGCCTAGCATATGCTGATGATGGTTGAAGCATGTGGCAAGACCAAGGGCTAACATGTCCCAATGGGGGTCGAGACATGTGCATGTGTCTGGTTCGCAAGCTAGTCAAGCATAGGAGTTTCCAAGATAAGGTGCAGTTATAGTTCTAGTAGGATAGGGTCTGACAACTAGGGGGACCAAACCTTGAAGCATATTGGAGGCCTAGGTCATGGGGAACTAGCCCAGAATAGTGGTATTGGTAGTGATCAAGACTCTGAGGCTTAAGCACAGTGTTTATGTTCATCAAAATTAAGCCAGGCCTATGTGCAGGAACTAGTGAGCACTTATATGAATTTGCAAGCCATTAAAATCGCATTGGCATGGAAGAAATATAAAGATGTGCCTAAGCCCACCTATTACTTGGTCATGGTACGTATGGTGCATGGTTGATGCCAAGATACCTGCACATGATGCACGGTTCAACATGTGCCAATGGTATTTGAGGGAACTACCTATTCAAAGGGCCAACATGTGTTAATAGTGGTCATAGCATGTGTTGAGTCCAAAGGCCAACATGTCTTGATAGTGGTCAAGGCACGTGCATGTGTCACAGTCCACAAGCTGGTACTAGCCTAAGGGTTCTCTCTAAGTCAAGGAACAATTCTAGTTCTAGTGAGACAAGGTCTAACAGCAAGGGGGACCAGGCCTTAAAGCTTACTAGAGGCCTAAATCATGGAGAACTAGCCCGAAATAGTGGTATGGGCAGTGATCAAGACTCTAGAAGCTCAAGCATGGTGTCCAAGTTTAGTAGGATTGAGCTAGGCCTAGGTACTGGCATTGGTGAGTGATGCACTAACACACAGTCAGACCCAGGTGCAAGCACTAATAACCAAGGTGTGAGCACATGGCCAAACCTAAGTGTGAGCATACCTGAATACAGTCATAGGAAGAGCAATATATATGGGCTTCTAGAAGGCCTAATACTATAGCACAATCTTTGATGAGCTAGAATTATGCTAAGCACTTGAATTTTGTACGCTAACTTAGGCAAATGGAGTCAATTCCTTGTTTAAGGCCACACAGAGTTTAGTTTAAGACCAGAGCTCATGACACATGCACCGAGCATCATTTAATGCTAATAGTGATTGAGAGGCAAACAAGTGCCTTGGATAGGGGGGTTACGGTACACATGCCACACCAAGTGCCAACATCTAGCAAAGAGGTGTTCTAGGTAACAACTTACACTAAGGGCCACTTGCATAGATGGTGGTGGAGGTAAGTACCTGTGCGAAGTGCTAGCATCTAGTAATGGTGTCCTAGGCAACATCCCATACCAAAAGGCCAACATCTATTGATGGTGCCTGAGGCAATAATTTGCTTGTATCTATCGATGGTGTTGGATGCGATAGGCCACACCAACCAAGGGCTGGATGTTATTAATGGTGTTCAAGGTAAGAACCTACACTAAGGGACAGTGTGTGCTGATGGAATTTAAGGCAAGTGCCCTCACCAAGGGCAAGCCCATCCCTATAACAAATACCAAGGGCATTCGGTCCTCATTTACTTGGAAGCTCGAAGGAAAGATTTCATCACCCAACTGAATCAACTGTAATGGAAAACATCATTCATCCCCAACCCCAGAGGGATGTAGTGTAAAAAATGAAGTAAGAGGACTTTGGTGGGTGTGTGGGGGGAGGGATGAATCGAAGTGACAAAGGATTGAATCTTAGTGGATCATGGTAGCAAGGCTACTCTGCCATTTACAATACCCCATTGCATATTTAAGTCATCTTCAAAGGATTCTACTCATCGTTTAGTAGGAATTACGCTCTAATGAAGCCTGTGTAGCTTGTCTGTAGCATGGGTTGCACCTATGACACTGCCCTTAGGGGCCATGCATCCATGCTGTAGGTCCATAATTGGATGATGGGCGTATGTATCACTTCTAGCCTAGATTTTGACTTAGAGGCATTTAATCATAATCCAGCGCATGATAGCTTCTTGCCCCTAGCTTTTCAACCAAGTACGATGACCAATTATGTGAATCAATAGTTCTTCTCATTCTAGGTTGAATTACTATTATAACATTGCTATTAGTAGGGTAAAACTAACCTATCTCACAATGGTCTAAACCTAGCTCACATTTCATATTGGTGGGTGACCAATACAACATTTAAAGAATTTTGCTTCATAATGATGGGAAGAGCTGACATCGAAGGATCAACAAGCAATGTCGCTAATGAATACTTCATTGCCATAAGCTAATTGTCCCTATGGTAACTTTTCTAATGCCTCTAGCTTTAAATTTCAAAGGTCTAAAAGATCGATAGGCCATGCTTTCAAGGTTCATATTTGTACTAGAAATCAAAATGAAATGAGCCTTTTCCCTTTTATTCCACATGAGATTCTTGTTTTCATTGAGATTATCATAGGACACCTACGTTATCTTTTAATAGATGTGCTGCCCCTGCAAACTCCCCACCTGACAATGTCTTCTGCTTGGATTGATCGATCGAGGCTGGCCTTATGTCCAAAAGAAAGGGTTGTGCCCCACCTTCGATTCATGAAATAAGTAAAATAACATTAAAAGAAATGGTATTTCAATTTCATCAGAGGGCTCCCACTTATCCTACACCTTTCAAGTCATTTCACAAAGTTAGACTAGAGTCAAGCTCAATTAGGTCTTCTTTCCTACTGGTTCTGCTAAGCCTGTTCCCTTGGTTGTGGTTTTGCTGGATAGTCGATAATGACAATGGGAATCTTGTTAATCCACTCATGTGTGTCACTAATTAGATGTAGAGGCATTTGGCTACCTCAAAATAGTCACATTACTCCTATCGTTTACCCACGATTGGTTGAATTTCTTCACTTTGACATTTAGAGCACCAGGCAAAAATCACATTGAGTGAGCATCCCTAGGGACCATAGTGATGCTTTGTTTTAATTAAACAGTAGAATTCCCCTAGCTTGTACCAATTTTGAGTTGACAATTCATCACATGGGAAAGGCCCCTGAGGGAGCCATTCCTAGTCCATCCCCTAGCCTACATGCATCAAATTGCTTTTGCCATGAGGGCAGCTCAAGTAGTGCATTGGTAGCCAAAAGGTTCAAGACTGGGACCCCTATGCCCAACCCTTAGAGCCAATCCTTTTCCCAAGGTTAGAGATCCACTTTGCTGACTTCCCTTACCTACATTGTTCCATCGACTAGAGCTTGTTCAATTTGGAAACCCATTCAATTATGAGTACAACCGGGCATGAATAGCACTCACTCCTCCATATTTTCAAGGGCTGCTAGGGTAAACATGACATAATATGACATACGTTACTTTTTTGGCCAATGGAACCTACCTCCAATTGAGTTGTTTCTAGTGTAAGCAGGTCATTAAATAGAAAAGATAACTCTTCCTGAGGCCCTCATCGATGTCTTTGGAATCCCTAATGTTGCTATTAGACATTGTGTCCTAGTTTAGGAATTTTAACTCAATTTCCTTTCAAAGCTCATGTTGGACCCATCTCTAAGGATTGGCTAACCTATATGCAAGTGGTGTTCACATGAAACCTTTCCCTTCTTTGGCCTTCAAAGTTCTCATTTGAATATTTGCTACTACCACCAAGATCTACACTAACAGTCTCTTTACATAAGCTTGCGCATTGAGTTTTACAACAACCATCATACCATCTTACTTTTTGGGGCTTGGCCTTAACCTCGATGATCTAGTATAGGTCACATGCTTAAGCGCCATTTATTTTCGAGGCTAGTTGATTTGATAGGTGGGTTGTTACACATTCTTTAGAGGATTTTGACTTCCATGATCACCGCCTTACTGTCTTAATCGACCAACACCTTTGAGGGTTCTAGTTTAGCGCACAATTAGGCACTATAACCCAACTTTTAGTTCATCTTGTGTCGCTAGTTCTACTTACAAAAAATTTCCCACTTGGAGGTCTCGATTCCATAGAGCATCTCAATGAAATAGCTACATCATTATACTTATTTAAAGTTTGAAATAGGTTAAGGGCATTGTGCCCCAATGCCTCTAACCATGGTTTTACCTTATAGAACTCGCAAAGGGCTCCATCTATTCTAAAGGAAACTTTAGAGGGAACTAGCTACTAGATGGTTCAATTAGTCTTTCACCCTTATACCCAAGTTAGATGAATGATTTACACATCAGTATCATTATGGGCTTCCACTAGAGTTTCCCCTAGCTTAGCCCCACTCAGGCATAGTTCACCTCAACAGGTAAGCTCACACTCAAACCTTTCTCAGAAGATCAAGGTCAGTCGGTGGTGCACCTATGAAGGATCCCACCAATAAGCTTGCTTGCACCTTATAGGTTATCTGGGATGTTAACTTGCAGACATGTCACACTCTTTGGTTTACATTTCAAGAGCTCGCAGGCTGATGCCAAGAGCACGTGAGTGTCAAGGCATGTTGAGACGATGTGTGTTACATTCCATGATCATAGTGACAATGTCTTCATGGGCATATCGAAAGCCCAGGGTTGTGCAGCCACTGCAACACATGTTAGTCAATGCCTTACACCAATCAATGGACTGGCTCTCACTATTCCACATCTAACTGGGCACATCATCGTCCCTCATCCATTTCCCTTTCAATAATTTCAAGCACTCTTTGACTCTTTTTCCAAAGTCCTTTCCATCTTTCCCTCATGGTACTTCTTCACTATTGGTCTCTCACTCATATTTAGCCTTGGATAAAATTTACCACCCGATTAGGGCTGCAGTCCCAAACAACCTGACTCGTAGATAGAGTCCCATGGTGCGATAGGATCCAGCACAATAGGACTCTCACCCTCTCTAACACCCCTTTTATGGGACTTAGGTGTAGTTCACCACTGAGAACGCTTCACTAAACTACAATTTGGACTCCAAGGGTTCCCGATTCTCAAGCTGGGCTTTTTTTGGTTCATTTGTTGTGACTAGGAGAATCCTGGTAAGTTTCTTTTCCTTTGCTTATTCATATGCTTAAACTTAACAAGTAATCCTACCTGACCTAGGGTCACGATGTGAGCATCGACTGAGTAATGTGGAGGGTCCAATGGGTTCAGTTGGATGAGTGCATGTCACTGGAGATAATTCACACTAGGAGCGTTAGCACTAATGGTCACAGGGCTTTGATTGCTAGGGACTAGTTTTTGGGTGAACCATAATAGATGAGATCATTGAATGCCATCTTTTGCCCTTTTACCAGGAGCCTGATGGGCAAAAGGTTAGAAAGGGTAATGATGCATGATAGCCAGGCAGTCATGCCCTTAGCATAATGGCTAAAGGTGCAACTTACATTCAAAGAATTGATGGTTCATAAGATTCTACAATTCACACCAAGTATCATACTTTGTTGCATTCTTCATCGATGTGAGAGTTGAGATATCCATTGTCGAGACTCATTTTGGTTTTTCATGACAAAAGGAGTCATGGTGCCACCCGTGCATACATTACAAATGGGATGGTGACAACACACACACTCTTTTTCATTCCAATTTCTTGGTGGGATTTGTGTTGGGGGTTTGTTATTTAGCCCAGGGTGATGATACCAATCATTTCTCATGCTCAAGAGCTAGAATGAAGCGACCGTCATGCATGTCTAAGGCCAAAGTGGCATAAGGCTCAGGGCATGGAGGTATCCTTGCCCTCTCAGTGTTTTATTAAAACATTTGTGGGTCCTTTTAAGCGGGTTTCAACAATGATCCTTTCGTAGGTTCACCTATGAAAACCTTTTTATGACTTCCCTTTCCTCTAAATGATAAGTTTAGTGGACTTCTTGTGACATCGCAGGCTGAGCTCTTATTCACTAATGAAATTAACCAGACAAATCACTCCACCAACTCAGATTAGCCATGCACCATCACCCATAGAATCAAGAATGAGCTCTAAGTCTATGAATCCTTACTATGTCTGGACTTAGTAAGTTTCCTCATGTTAAGTCAAATTAAGCCGCAAGCTCCACTCTTGGTGGTGCCCTTCTATCAATTCTTTTAAGTTTCAGCCTTGAGACCATACTCACCCGAAACCTAAAGACTTTGATTTCTCATAAGGTGTCGATGGCGTCCTAAAAGTAACATCCATTGATCCCTGGTTGGCATCATTAATGGTTGAAACTAGGATGGTATTTAATTGTCTTTGAGCCCCCAACTTTCATTCTTGATTAATGAAAACATCCTTGGCAAATGCTTTTGCAATTGTTCATCTTTCATAAATCCATGAATTTCACCACTGACTATGAAATATGAATGCCCATAATTGTCTTTGTAGGCACCAATTTTGTTCTTCTTTTTTTATTATTATATAATTTTGTTTATTATTATTATTATTATTATTGTTAATCTTTAAAACAAAAGGACAAAAAAATCTTTGATTTCAACTCTAGCAACCGAAATCAAGCTGCCAGAGTGATCCAAATTTCTTCCTGACACTGCCTAACATGGCAGCATGAAATCCGATGACCAATAGTCACTGGATAGACAAGCAAATTTTCCATAAAAGGATCCTAGAATATTTGGGATCTTGAATCTCAAAAGCTTTATAAATAGAGCTAATCTTTGTAGGAACGGATAAAAAAAAAGAAGAACAATAAGAGAAAACACACACAATTAAAAAAAAAAACAACAGCAAACACAAAAAAAAATTCCAAGAATGAAATTCTCAATCTAAGAAGTTGTAGATTTTTTTTGAAAAATCTGGGCTTGGAAAGGTGTTTAGAAAGCAAAAAGGATTATTGGGGGAATTTTTGAAAAATTTTTGGGTCGCCAAAAACTAGAAAAGTTTGAATTTTTTTACGACCGTTTAATTTTTCAGCACCGGAATCTAGAAAATTTAAATTTTTTGGTTACTGTTGAATTTTTCAACCACCGAAATCTGGGGATCTTTGAATTTTTTGGCGTCGTTGAACTTTTCGGCCATCAGTGCATGGCGGCAATCGATTGAAAATTGGGCTCCATGACGACCGACATAGGGGCTAGATTTTCTAGAGAGAATAGCTCTGGGTAGAGAGAGAAAGGGGAAAGGAGAAAATAAAGAAAAAATAAAAATAGGCCTTTTCTAGGCCCTTCAAAACGACGTCGTTTTGGACATCTAGACCAAACTCGACCAGTGCAGGATCCGCACGCCAACCCTACCCAGTTTGTAGGTTTTTTCTTTTCTTTTTCTTTTTATTTTCCGTTTTGATTTTGATTTTGATTTTTTATGTTTTTTTATTATTATTGTTATTTTATATTATTACTGGTAATAATTTTTTAAAAAAAAAAAATAAATTTGAAATAAAATAAAGACCTAAAAAAAATAAATAAAAAATTTAATAATAATAACTACTTAAAGGAAATAAATTTTATTACAAGCAAAAATATTATTTAAATTTCACCAAAGTGTTGGGATAATTTAAAAAAATAATTTTTGCTAAAAAATAAATAAAAATTGATAAATAAAAAAATAAATTGTTTAAATGAATCTTTTAAATGTAATTTTTAGAGAAAGTTAAAAGAGTTTAGTTTTCTTTAATTATTGCAAGTAAAAATAATTTTTCGAATTTCCCCATAGAGTTGGAATAATCCAAAATTATTTTCGCTAAAATAAAGATTGATTTAAACAATGCAAAACAATAATAAAAAATGAAAATAATAATAATTGATATTTTGAATATTTAAAATATAAAAAATTGAAAGAGTTCGATTTTCTTCAATACAAACAAGAGATTAATATTTGAATTTTACCGGAGAGTTAGGATAATCTAAATTTCTTCTTATAAAAATAATTAAAGAATAAATAATACAAAATTTTAAAATAACCATAATATTTAGATTTCACCGAAGAGTCGGGATAATCTTAAAATTTGTTGAAAATTTTGGGAACTCACCAAAGAGTCGGGATATTCTTAAAATCCTTTTTAAATAAATAATTAAAATATTTTATGATGAAGTTTCGAGAATTTTGTGAATGGTCAATTTTCTCGAAATATTTTCTAAATAGTGATTTTTTATAAATTCCATCAAAGCGTTGGAAAATTTATAGAATATGAAATAATAATAATAATGTTAATTTCGAAACAGAGAAAAATGTTTTAAAATAAATTTTAAGAAATTCAACTTAAATAAAAAAGACCCTGTTATTAAAATTATAGGATTACGCATGTTTAAATGGTACCGTTCTTCGAACGGGCGACGTGAGGGTGCTAATACCTTCCTCACTTGTAATCGTACTCCCGGACCTAGTCCTGATTTCATAGACCTAAATTTCTTTTAGTAAGTTTTAATTAATTTTAAAATTTTTTTACTAAAAGATGATATTTTGGGTGGCCAATCACACCCTATAAAAAGATTGGTGGTATCTCTGAAAATTTTCACCAAGTCTAGTGATTGAGTCCCCCCGGATGAAAAATCATTGTAACAGCTTGGTGACTCCATAAGGGACAAATGAGAGTCAAGCAAAAAATTAAACATGGGTCATCCAAAATTTGACTTTATGGTCTTTTCAATATTTAATTTTAATTTCTTATCTCCGAATATTAATTTTTTTTGTTTCATTAGGTTTTGATATGTTATTATTTTATATTATTGCTAATTATATTGTTAATTTTATTTGTTACATTCCCTCACACACGTGCATATTTGCATTCATGCATAAACTCTATACCTAGGCTCCCAAATCTATCCCTTTTTAGGATGGAGTAGAGTACCTACGCTTTCATGAGGTTATAATGCCTCTGCTTGAGCGAGCGAAATACTTCCACTCAAGTTGAACCCTTTCCGTCGGTAACCCATTATGGGTGAGGATCGGGGGCCTTACTAATCCAAAGTGGACGACAGTGAGGATCAATTCGGAACCTTTTTAGCCTATGTTAATTACCAAACCATGCATATAATGAACCTTAAGAAATCAACCTTAGATAAGGGCCATACCTTTTTTTACTATACCATAAATTAGGACACATAAGGGAATATTTATTTTAATGTGATTACTAACCCTATTTTGTTTTGATCTCCTTTTGTTTCATGATCATGCATCATCATAAACACTTGCATATGGGATGTGCTTATCAATATGCCAATATAAATAAGAAGATTTTTTATCTTGCTTCGAAAACACCATCATGATGTTCTCAACTTCGATGCTCATCGTGTGTGAAGAGACCAATGTGCTAATAACTTTATCATTAAAAGCCCAAAGTACAATGGGAAATTGTTTGAAAGAATCTGAACAAGAAATTTTGCCTAAAGAAATCAAGTTGGGACTTCAACAAAATGACATTTTGAGTTGGTCGAGATCTGGCACTGTGTAACAACTTCTAGGAAGATGGCTTTTGAGGAAAAATATGGTCATATTGCTTTACTGCTTGAGGTGCCTACGAAAAATCAATTGATAAAGCTTTAGTTCAGTTTTGGGATCCTGCATACAGATGTTTCATATTCAATGAAATAGATATGACCTCGACGATCAAAGAGTATACTACATTATTATGGTTGCATCTTCCCAATCCAGACAAAATCTATTGGCGAGGTAAAAACTTGGATCTCGAAAGAAACTCGCCTATATGATGGAGGTCCCCACTCAGAATGTGAACTCGTATATCTAAACAAAAGGCAAAATTGATTGCATCTGTGGAAAATCTTACGTGATTACACATCAAACACTTAGAGGATGAATAAGACATAAGAATGATAGCTTTGGCAATTTATGGCTTGATCATTTTTCTAAAGGTCTTGGGGCACATTGAGATATCAATGATTGACTTTCTTGAGCAGGAGGATAAGAAATCAATCATGTTCCTTCTATACTAGCAAAACCTTTAGATCATTGAATCATTGCCAAAAAAGAGGAGGACACTTCATAAGGTGTGTACAGTTACTCTACATTTGGGCAAAAGGTCATCTTTAATATCCTATGGGTAAATTTCATCCTACTTATAGCAATAAAAGTAGGCCAATTGAATAATGCTATAATGTTGAGTGGCCAGAATCAAAGACCAAGGAAGAGTGGGTATTGATTTTGCAAGATCTCACTAGTGCTCAAGTTATATGGAGAGCTTCATGGATGCCACGAGAAGCCATGTTATACAAGTGTGGTGACAAGCCATGGGTTCCACTCTTAGGACCATGGGGAGGTATAAGCTATGGTCCGACACTAGTTCGTCAACAATTAGGGTTAGAGAAATTTGTCCCAATGACTTATAGGCTTCAAGAATTGGAATTCTCTTTTAAGGAATTAGGATTTCTAGAAAAGGTAAAAGAGATTATCAAAGAGTGGAAGCAAACTCGGAGAGTAGATCGTGAGGGATATATAGATAAAGCCATATTTGAATATTTGATATGGAGAAGTCAACAGGTCACAAACAAAGTTGGTCCTAAAGAAAATAGACCATGCCACCAAAAAGACACCTATTATGAAAAGATTTCTGAGGATATGAAAATTATGAAGGGCATATTTGAAGAAGAAAAAGAAATATAGGAGCTTGAAAAGAAGAGGCTTTAGCATAAGATTAATGAGTGGAAAAACAAGACTGATAAGAGTGAAGGAAAATTTTGAAGGCTTGAAAGAGAACAAGAAAAGATCTTTAAAAGCTAGCATACGTCCATCACCACAATGACTATAGAGCTTGAAAGATCCAAGAAAAATGCAGAACAGCTTCAGTCCAACTTATTATCTAAGAAAGAAGAGCTTAGTCAATCTGTGAAAGAAAAAAGGTACTACAAGGTCTCATAGATGACTTGAAACAGCAAATGCATTATCGACATGAAGCCCTTCAAGTTTTGAGAGAGGAATGAGATCAATTTGAACATAGAGCATAGTATTGAAAAGAAGAATATTAGTTGAAAGAATTTCAAGCCACTCATCTAGTGGAACAGATAAGAGAAGTCAGGTTCAAAGTAAGAGGCATGGCCCAAGAAGCTAAACAAATGAAAGAAGAGGTTTACCCAAGTTAGCATAGCCAATGCTTGACCAATTTTCTAGAGAATGCTTATGAGCAGTACAAGTATGTAGGGTGCTTCATTTGAAAATTTTAATATTGTAATGAAAACAGTATTTAGTAAGGATAATGTGAAGTTATGATATGGTGGTTCAAGTTTAGACTTAAAATCTTTTGCAAATATTGGATATATAATAAGCATATCCTTTGTATTCATGCATCATATGTGTGTTCCATTTAAAAAAAAAAAAGCATCGTGACTAAAAGAAAGAAACCTTAAAATAACAAATCTCAAAGAGTTTCCTTTAACTCAATCAGGTGCAAAGATAGTTAGGCTATAAAAAAAACATAAATCAAAACACTCGTCATCGTTACAACACTTGCTCACAAGTTAGAATCATGGAAAGTGAGCAAGCATCTAGAATAGAAAGGATAGAAAAAGCTCAATTTGATATGTAGGAGCAAATGATTAGGTATCAACAAGAATTGATGGAACAAATGACTAGGACTTAAGAAGAGACTAAAAAAAAAATGGCTGCAATGATGGACATAATGAGGAAAATGACCAAAAGAAAAGGGGTTGCTGAAGAAGTAACTACTAAGAAAGAGCATCAAGCCCAAGAAAAAACCAGAGATAAGGAAGATCCATTGTATCCACTAGGGTTTACTCTACCTTATGCTCAAACCTCTCATTAAATGCATCCACAAATGACACAGCCTGAAAGGCAGCCACATGTTCAATTTAATTTACCTCTCTTCATGATTCAACCATGTAGTCAAGGACATGTTGGTTTAAATATTGGGGCAAGTCATGTTGAACCCATTATGGTCCTAGATTTAGATGACCCAAAGAATAGGAAAAACTAAAGAAAGGCATGCCCGAACAATCTGAGAATACAAAGGCACAACAAAAGTTAGATCTCTTGGAAGAAAGGCTACGAGCTATTAAAAGTGTAAATATTTTTGGTACAATTGATGCCAGTGAACTCAGCACATATCACTATGTTCTATCAAAAAATATGATGGAACCAAATGCCTTCAGGGACATATCACTCTGTTCTATCAAAAAATGACTGGGTATACAAACAATGACAAGTTGCTTATTCATTTTTTCAGGATAGTCTTATTGGATCTGCTGTCAGATGGTATATTCAATTAGACAGGAGTTGTATTCATTCATGGAAAGATCTGGTCAAAAATTTGTTACTCAATACAAGCATGTCACAGACTTGGCTCCAGATAGATTGTCCTTGCAAAACATGAAAAGAAAGTTAATGAAAATTTAAAAGAATATGCCCAGAGATGGTGAGATGTTGCCACTCAGGTTCAACCTCCTTTCACCGAGAAAGAAACAACTATTATGTTCATCAATACTCTTCAAGCACCACACTATGACAGGCTCATTGGTCATGCCATAAAAAACTTTGCTGATATGGTGATTATGGGAGAGATAATAGAAAATGCCATTAAAAATGGAAAGATTGATAGAGGTGATGTTTTTGGATCAAAGAAAGAAGGACCATCCAAGAAAAAAGAAGCAAAAGTGCAAGCTGTCACCACTAAAAAACTAAAACCAAGACCTTTTATCCTATACCATTCATATACTATATACCAACCTTCTCACCTAATCATTTCTAATATTTCCCAAAACCCATACCATTACCAACCAATGCAAACCCAGACACCTACTTTCCAAGCTAATGTTCACCCCCGAGCACTTTCACCATGACTTTCCCCTTAGGTAAATACCATAGATTTTAATCGAAGGGAACCTCAAAATAATCAAAAACAACAATGATTTTATCCGATTCCTATGACATACATGAAATTGTTCCCTTAGTTATTCTAAAAACAATTGGTGGCTCGACAGCCCATAGAGCCTTTGAAAACCTCCATATCCGAAGTGGTATGATCTTGAAACTTCCTGCGACTATCATTATGGAATTCAGGGCCACTCCCTAGAAAATTGTATAGCTTTCAAATATAGGATGCAAAGCTTGATTGATAACAGAATTTTAAATTTCATAACTAAGGTCGAACTAAGTGTGGAGGCCAATCTGTTACCTAATCATGGTGGAGGATCAATAAATGCTTTAAATAGTAAGATAACTCAGAATATTAAAAGAGAAGTAAGTGAGATCAAAACCCTATGGATGAAATATTTACTACCTTTGTGAAAGCAAATATGATTCATCCAATACTTGAAAACTCAGATGATGGAAATTTCTCATATAATTCAGATCACACTTATGAATTCCATATGGGGATGGTTGGTCATTCGCTTCAAGATTGTAAAGCATTTCGACAGGAGTTACAAAGAATGATGGATTCTTTCTTAGTTGAATTTTATGAAGAATATGAAAAAAGTTCAATGAATGTTATGACAAAGACTCATCTAAAAATAGGCCTTACCAAATGAATTTTGAGCCTGTTACCATCTTCTATGAAGAAAAACCAAGTGTTAAGTTTAATAAGCCAGTTCATATGAATTTTGAGCCTATTATGATCTTTTATGATGAAAAATTGAGTGCTAAGATTAACGAACCAGTTTGTACAACTATGCCAAAAGTGACAATTGAGGTCCGTAGCCCATTCTCGTACAAATTATATAAGGCAGTCCCTTGGAAATATGATTGTAATATCATATCACAAGGTTTGGATAATGGTTCTCTTGAATATGGCTTATGTGATGCAAGTACAGTAAATATAACTAGCATTAGAGGCATAAGTCGAAGTGGACGATGCTATACCTCAGAAACACTTGAGTAAGCATGAAAGAAAAAGCAAAAGAAAAGGAAACGAGCTTAGAAAAAAAAGATAAATCACCCAACAATCAAGAGATTCACCTATCCTTAGTCTTAGATCAATAATGTAAAAATTTGGTTATAAAAAAAAAGGCTTGTGAGTTTTTTAAGCTTCTTAAGCATAATGAATATAGTGTGGTAGAGCAATTAAATCGCTTATTAGCTCAAATTTCTATGCTCTCATTATTGTTAAATTTTGAGCCTCATAGAAGTGCTTTGCTCAAAGTACTCAACAAGGCTTATGTAGCTCATAATATATCTGTGGAGAAACTTGATTGCATAGTGGGAAATATCATAGTGGGAAATTATATATCATTTAGTAATGATGAAATTCCATCGGTGGTAGAGGTGATGCTAAGGCCTTACATATTTCTACAAGATACAAGGATCATACACTAGCAAATGTGCTCATGATAATGGATCTTCTTTTAATGTCATGCTTATGACTACACTATCTAGATTGCCAATTAACATGTCTTACATGAAAATGAGTCATATGATAGTGAGGTCTTTTAATGGGACTTATCATGAAGTGATAGGCGATATTGAGCTACCAATCCAAATTAGACCATGTACTTTTGATATAGTCTTTCAAGTCATGGATATCACTCCTTCCTATAGTTGTCTTTTGGGAAGACCATGAATTCACATGGCAGGAGCTATTACTTCCATCTACATCAGAAAGTAAAATTCATAATTGATGGAAAAGATGGTCATTGTTACTGGTGAAGAAGACCTGTTGGTGACTAAACCTTTTACCATATTATATATTGAAGTAGCTGAGAAAGCTCCAGAATGTTCTTTCAGATCCTTTGAATTTGTTAATGCAACCTATATGGGTGAAGGATCAAAAATGCTTATTCCATGTCTATCCAAAGCTTCCAAAATGGCACTTAAAGAAGTGGTAGGGAAAGGACAACAAGTGTGGGCTGACTTGTAGGGAATACAATGACCATGGATGATGCCTAAGAAGGATGATCAGTTTGGGCTAGGGTATAAGCCAACTCAAAAAAGAAGAATGAAGTTCATAGAGGAAAAAAGAGAAAAAAGGTTGGCTCATTTTCTTGGGCAAGAAGTAGAGATTGAAGGCCTATCTTTTTTCCCTTTTATGAGACTTTCATCTCAACTGGCTATATCTATCTAGATGTAGCAAGAAACATAGAAAAAGAGTTTACACCATCATTGAAAAATATCTTCGCTAAATTTTTAATACAAATGGTGGGTAAAGAAAAGGAGAGCGAAGATCCAGGTTGTCCATGGGTTTATCTTACTCCTCATGGTGCATAATTGAAAAATTAGCATGTTGAGGAGCTACCTATTATTTTTAAATTTTCTCCAAAGTAATGTGTTGAACTAAATCTAAATAAATGTCTTATATGTGTTTGTTTCCTCATTTTCAATTGAATAAATGACAAGTGTAGCACATTTGTCCATTTTTTTTACCTCTTTCATTTCAATCCCTTGCATTACTATACATCCATCTATATTTTATCCATTTCACTTATTTTTAGGTATCTGAATAATGAATATGAAAATCATCATGATAATATTCTAGGATTTGATTTTGAAAATTTTGTTTATATTGGTGAACTCGATGATGAAGAGAATGTGGAAAACCATGCAATATCCCTGAATTATTGAGATTAGTGGAACAAGAAGAGAAGCAAATCATGCCTCATCAAGAAGCCACTGAAGTTGTTAATTTAGGGGATGAAGAAACTAAAATGGAAGTTAAGATTGGTACTTCGATGTCATCACCAATAAAGCAGAAGTTGATAAAGTTACTACATGAATATGTAGATGTATTTGCTTGATCATATCAAGATATGCTAGGGCTGGATACTAAAATTATAGTGCATAAGCTACCGTTGAAGCCTGAGTGCAAACCAATGAAATAGAAGCTGAGAAGGATGAAACCTAAAATGTTGTTGAAAATAAAAGAATAAGTGAAAAAGCAATTGGATGTAGGATTCTTAAAAGTGGCCAAATATCCCGAATGGGTGGCGAATATAGTCCCAGTACCCAAGAAAGATGGTAAAGTGAGAATGTGTGTTGATTATCAGGATTTGAATAAAGCAAGTCCAAAGGATAATTTTCTATTGCCTTATATTGACACTCTAGTGGACAATACCACTAGGCATTCTCTATTTTTATTCATGGATGGATTTCAGGCTATAATCAAATTAAAATGGCACAAGAAGATAATGAAAAGATTACTTTTGTAATAGTATAGGGAACATTTTGCTATAAAGTCATGCTCTTCGATTTGAAAAATGCTGGGGCAACTTAGCAAAGAGCCATGGTAACTCTATTCCATGATATGATGTACAAAGAAATAGAGGTGTATGTGGATGACTTGATTGACAAATCCCATGAAGAAGAAAATCATGTGACTAATCTCATAAAGTTATTTAAGAGATTAAGAAAGTTTTAGCTCTAGCTCAATCCAGCTAAATGCACTTTTAGTGCAACTTCAGGAAAATTACTGGGATTTATTGTTAGTAAAAGAGAAATGGAGGTGGATCCAAATAAGATACTTGACATCCAAGAACTACCACCTCCACACACACAAAAAGAAGTAAGGGGATTTTTAGGGAGATTAAATTATATTGCTCATTTCATTTCCTAACTTATAGCTAAATGTGATCCTATATTTAAGATTCTTTGAAAACATGGGTCAAGAGAATGGGATAAAGATTTTCAAATGGTGTTTGAAAAGTTAAAGAATACTTATCAAGCCCACAATTATTAATGCCGTCTGTCCTTGAAAGACCTCTTATCCTGTATTTAGTAGTGTATGAAAAATCAATGGGATGTGTTTTGGGCCACATGATGAGACAGGAAGGAAAGAACAAGCCATTTATTACCTGAGCAAAACGTTTACTGATTACGAGTGAAAGTATTCACTGTTGGAAAAGATGTGTTGTGCATTAGCTTGGACAGCTCGTCGGCTCAGACAATACATATTGTATCATATTACTTGGCTCATTACAAAATTAGACCCAATAAAGTACATCTTTGAAAAACCTTCATTGTCAGGAAGAATAGCAAGATGGCAAGTGTTACTTTCTAAATATGACATTATATATGTCTCCCAAAAGGTAATCAAAGGAAGCGCTATTGCTAAATTTCTTACAGAATGCACTTATGAAGATTATGTGCCTATGACATTTGATTTTTTAGATGAAGACTTAATGTCTGTACTGCACATAGATAAAGAAGAGCATAATGGAGATATATGGAAAATGTATTTTGATGGTGCATCAAATGCTTTGGGGCATGGTATTGAAGTAGTTTTGATATCTCCAGAAAGAGATTACTACCCAATCACTGCAAAACTAAATTTTGATTGCACTAATAATGTGGCAGAATATAAAGCATGTATTCTGGGTCTTCAAGCTACTCTTGAAAGAAAAAGCCCATGCTTTAAAAGTTTATAGAGACTCTGCCTTAGTCATATACTAATTGCAAAGAGAATGGGAAACTAGAGACTCAAATGTGATTTTATACCAAAAGTACATATCATATTTGATCAAAGAATTTAAAAATATTCGGTTTCATCATTTACCTTGAGAAGAGAATTAGATAGTTGATGCATTGGCTACATTGGCAGTAATGTTCAAATTAAATGAAAGTGCTGAAATCTAACCCATCAGATTAAGCTTGTGAGAGAAACCAGCTCACTTTTCAAATGTTAAGAAAGGAGTTGATGGAAAACCATGGTATTTTGACATATTATAATATGTTAAATATCAATAGTACCCAAAGCACATATTAGAGAATGATAAGAAAACGTTGAGAAGGTTGGCAATGAGTTTCTTTCAAGATGAAGAAATTTTATATAAGAGAAGTCGACACCAAACACTATTGAGATGTGTGAATGCTACTAAAGCCAAAAAGTTACTAGAAGAAATTCATGGAGGTGTTTATGGAACTTATGCAAATGGTCATATGATAACTAAACAAATAATAAGAGTAGTATACTATTGGTTGAAAATGGAAAAAAATTGCATTGAGTATGTTAGAAAATGCCATAAATGTCAAATTTATGCAGATAAGATTCAAGTTCCTCCAACGTCCTTGCATGTTATGTCAACACCTTGGCCTTTCTCTATGTGGGAATGGATATGATAGGGCCCATTACACCAAAATCCTCCAATGGACATCGATTCATTTTAGTGGTAATTGATTACTTCATAAAATGGGTAGAGGCGGCTTCATATGCTAATGTGGCAAAAATGATGGTTTGCAAGTTCATCAAGAAAGAGATCATATGTCGATATGGCCTTCTAGAAATGATCATTTTGGATAATGCTCTTAATTTGAATAATAAAATGATGACTGAGGTCTGTGCTTAGTTTAAAATCAAACACCATAAATTAACACCTTATCATTCAAAGATGAATGGGGCAGTTGAAGTGGCCAATAAAAACATAAAGAGAATTATTGAAAAGATGATAGATATGTATAAAGATTGGCATGAAAAGCTACCATTTGCATTACATGCTTATCAAACTTCGATACACACATCTACGGGAGCTACACCATTTTCATCGGTATATAGGATGGAGGTAATGTTACCCATCGAAGTTAAAATTCCTTTCTTGCGTATTCTCATGGAGGTTAAGTTAGAAGAATCTGAGTGCGTTCACACTCGATATGAACAATTGAAACTCATTGAAGAAAAGAGATTAACTATATATTGCCATGGCCAACTGTATTAAAGAAGAATGATGAGAGCTAATGACAAGAAAGTTCACCCATGACAATTTCGAGAGGGAGAATTAGTAGTGAAGAAGATTTTTCCTAACCAACAGGATCCTTAAGGAAAATGGACTCCTAATTAGGAAGGCCCATATATGGTGAAAAAAGCTTTTTCTAGTGGGGCACTAATCTTGGCAAGAATGCATGGAGATGATCTACCAAATCCAGTCAACGGCAATGGATTAAAAAAGTATTATGCTTAAAAAAATAAAAAAAGCAAAATGAAATGTAAAAGATATCTGAGTTGAAAACCTGAAAGGGTAGCTTAGATAAAAATAAAAGGGGATAGTGAATAGAGTGGCTCAATTTTCAATATGTGCTAGAAGATCTCAATGGTTTTGGGCTAGTTTAGTTTGCTACATTTTTGAAAAGTCAAGGGCATCAATTAAGAGTCTTCAGAAAAGATTCCATGATGAATTAGTTCATGATGATCTGAATATTTGTTGTCCTTGTTCTATCTTTTTTTATAATGCATGAAACACCTCTCCCTTTTACCAAAATAAAATATCACTTTATTTATCCTTCCTTTTATCCCTCTCATTAAAAAGAGAAATTTGTACTGTGTTATAATTGTTTTGAATTCAAAAGATGATAAAGGAATAACAATGACCATAAAAGACACAGACATTATTTTGAAGGAGATTTAAAATGATAAGCAAAATAGTAGGGAATAAAGGTTACTGAGAAAAATGTCCTATAGGTCATAAAGTGGTTGACATGGAATATGGGATATGAAAAGAAATCTTTTTTTATCTGAGCTTAATCAACTGTTGGAATACTTAGGATTCAAGAGAAGAAGAAAGGAAACAAACTTTGAGAAATTTTAAGGATTAAAGGAAAATGACAACAAAAAAAAGAGAGAAAGAAAATGGTCTTTTCATTTGCTTAATAAGTGCATTTGCATCATGATCATCATTTATTGCATGGCATTGCAAAAACATGAAAATGTCATTCACTCATTCATGTGACATGACAGATGTATGTGTCTAGGACAATCCAAGACCAACAAAAAAAAAGTCAAAAGTAGGAAAGATATGAACCCTCTGTTTAGAGAAATCTTTCAAATACCATTGCCTCTTAGATCTTTAATTTAAAGTTTGTTGCCTTTGGTTAAAAGAGCCATTTAAAGTTCGTTGCCTCTGGTCAGAGGAGCCTTTTAACATTTAAAGTTTATTGCCTTTGGTTAAAGGAGCTTGGTAATTTAAAGTTTATTGCCTTTGGTTAAAAGAGCTTTTGAATTTGAAGTTTGTTGTCTCTGATGAGAGGAGCCTTTTAACATTTAAAGTTTATTGCCTTTGGTTAAATGAACATTTTGAATTTCAAGTTCGTTGCCTTTGGTTAAAGGAGTTTTTGGATTTAAAGTTTGTTGCCTCTGGTGAGATGAGCCTTTTGAATTTAAAGTTTGTTGCCTCTAATGAGAGGAGCCTTTTGAATTTAAAGTTCGTTGCCTCTGGTGAGAGGAGCTTTTCGAATTTAAAGTTTTATAGCCTCTATTTAGAGGAGCCTTACAAATTTTCTTTAAAAAAAAAAACTTTATGTTCAATGTTTCATTTTTTGTATGTGTTTATCTAAACAAAATTGGTGTCTTTTTGTCTTTGCTTTATTCCTGATTCTTAGAAATAAGCAAAGAGGGGCAGCTGTGGGCATCAATTTTGTTCTTCTTTTTTTTATTATTATTATATAATTTTGTTCTTTTTTTATTATTATATAATTTTATTTATTATTATTATTAATATTATTAGTCTTTAAAACAAAAGGCAAAAAAGGTAAAAAAAAAGTCTTTGATTTCAACTCTGGCAATCGAAATCAAGCTGCCAGAGTGGTCCAAATTTCTTCCTGACATTACCTAACATGGCAGGCAGCATGAAATTCGATGACCAAAAGTCACCGGATAGACACTCAAAATTTCCACAAAAGGATCTCGAAAGATCTGGGATCTTGAATCTCAAAAGCTCTATAAATAGAGCTAATCTCTGTAAGGAACAGATAAAAAAAAAGAACAATAAAAGGGAACACATACAATAAAAAAAATAGCAAACACACAAAAAAAATTTTTTCAGAATGAAATTATCGATCCAGGAAGTTGTAGATTTTTTTTGAAAAATCTAGGCTTGGAAATGTGTTTAGAAAGCAAAAAAGATCATTGGGGGTTTTTCCTTACAGGATCCTCGCGCCAACTCGACTAGTTTCGCTGGTTTTTCCTTTTCTTTTTCTTTTTATTTTCCATTTTGATTTTGATTTTGATTTTTTATGTTACTTTTTATGTTTTTTTTTATTATTGTTATTTTATATTATTACTGGTAATAATTTTTTAAAAAACAAATAAATAAATAGAATAAAAAATGAAACTGAAATAAAATAAAGACCTAAAAAAATATAAATAAAAAATTTAATAATAATAACTACTTAAAGGAAATAAATTTTATTACAAGTAAAAATATTATTTAAATTTCACCAAAGTGTTGGGATAATTTAAAAAAATAACTTTTGCCAAAAAATAAATAAAAATTGATAAATAAAAAAATATTTTTTTAAATGAATCTTTTAAATATAATTTTTAGAGAAAGCTAAAAGAGTTTAGTTTTCTTTAATTATTGCAAGTAAAAATAATTTTTCGAATTTCACCATAGAGTTCGGATAATCCAAAATTATTTTCACTAAAATAAAAATTGATTTAAACAATGTAAAACAATAATTAAAAATAATAAAAAATGAAATTAATAATAATTGATATTTTGAATATTTAAAAATATAAAAATTGAAAGAGTTCGATTTTCTTCAAAACAAACAAGAGATTAATATTTAGATTTCACCATGAGTCGGGATAATCTAAATTTTTTCTTATAAAAAATAATTAGAGAATAAATAATACAAAATTTTAAAATAACCATAATATTTAGATTTCACCAAAGAGTCAGAATAATCTTAAAATTTGTTCAAAATTTTGGGAACTCACCAAAGAGTCGAGATGTTCTTAAAATCCTTTTTAAATAAATAATTAAAATATCTTATGATGAAGTTTCAAGAATTTTTTGAATGGTCAATTTTCTCAAAATATTTTGTAAATAGTGATTTTTTATAAATTCCACCAAAGCGTCGGAGAATTTATTGAATACGAAATAATAATAATAATGTTAATTTTGAAATAGAGAAAAATGTTTTAAAATAAATTTTAAGAAATTAAACTTAAATAAGAAAGATCCCGTTATCAAAATTATAGGATTACCCATGTTTAAATGATACCATTCTTTGAACGATCGACATGAGGGTGCTAATACCTTCCTCACTCATAACCGTACTCCCGGACCTAGTCCTGATTTCATAGACCTAAATTTCTTTTAGTAAGTTTTAATTAATTTTAAAATTTTTTTACTAAAAGATGATATTTTGGGTGGCCAATCACACCCTATAAAAAGATTGGTGGTGGATTCGAAAATTTTCACCAAGTCTAGCGATTGAGTCCCCTCGAATGAAAAATTGTTATGATAGCCCCTATTAATCATTACTCCAATCCCAAAGGCCAACAAAATAGGATCAAAATCCTATGATGTTATCCCATGCTAATGTATACAAGCGTAGGCCTACTTTGAGCACTCTAATTTCTTCAAAGTAATAGTGTCAGAGGAATGACCTAGCCAGTTAAAGCTAGGAGTGCATTGCTGGTAGTAGGAACTAGTAGATCAATGCTTAGCATAAGCAGATTGGACAACCTAAACCTAGTTCCAACTATGAGCTTTTTAACTGCAACAACTTAAATAAATGCTATTTGAGCTAGAAATACTGTAACTACTGGGCCCAAACTTGCCTTCCAATGGATTCTTGTTAAGGGATTTAGATTGTACTTAGTCTAATTACCAAACTTATAAAGCTTGATATTGTTATTTATTGTCGCTACCTCCTTGTGTCAGGATTCAGTAATTTGCATGCCTACTACCTTTCTTGGATGTGGTAGCTATTTCTCTAGCTTCTTCTTCAGAATTGAACCTTAATTCTCTGTCACTAGTTACCACCATAGTAGGCCACTATCCTACCATCGAAAGTTGATAGGGTAAAAATTTAAATGATGCATCATAAGCACAAAGGTTATGCAATCTGTCAAGTTATCATGAATCATCAAAGTAATTGGCAAAGTCCACATCGACCTTTTATCTAACAAAAGCATCCCTTCCAGAAATCAAGGTTTGTTGTACATATTAGCTTTAGAATTACTATGATTATTCAAGTAGTAGATACCATCAAATAAACAATAATTGATTTAATGAGCCATTGGCAATTTCATAGTCTAAATTAGTTCATACTTACACATGCATGGCATAATCTTTGAGACAAGCATATAACTACTAGCAAGACCTTAGCATTCTATGGGCCTCAATGCACTAATTGAGCAATAGAGAGAGCCAACATGGAGCATAAGCGTCGTGTATATCAAGCACGTAAAATGCATAACATCGGATGAACAAGGGCCAAGAGACTATGCCCACAAAACATTTCGCATCCAAAAGCATGATCAAACACTAGTGCACTAATGTGGCCATAAAGGTTTGGGTGGCACACTTGGGACATAGGGCATAATTGAGGTTGAACCTATAGCCCCTAAGGGCATAAGATAGATGAAGGATGGTAAGACATCTAGTTTTCATCAATTTAGGTATACAGCATAGGATCTCAATTGTGCCCCTAAGGTACCATGACCACATAAGGGTGATTGAAGAGGATGATGGGATGACAGTGGCACATCGATCCAACATGCATGTACGGGCATTGCTAGAACGAGTGGAGAGAATGTTATGGACTATGCATGAGTCATAGACCAAGAGGGTCATATGATGAGACTTGCTTAAGATAGTGCAAGTGAAGCACTAGAAAGGATTGAAACCAAGGTCCTAAAGGCACATACTTTACCCAAGTATGGGGGCAAAGGCTAAGGCCAGATTGTAAGAGTACACTTAAAGTGAGCTACATAGTGCTAGGGATGAGGACTGCTCATTGGAAGGCTCTAAAAAGCCCTAGGATGTGGCATGGGTAGTCAAGCATAAAAAGGACTAGAACTACCTAGACACAAGCCAAACACATTGGCATGGAAGCTTCAAGATCAGCCTAGAGATAGGTTAGACGGGCAAGCACAAAAGGGTGTAGAGGTGCCTAGAGGCAAGCTAGGTTTGCAAGCATCGAAGGTTCTAGAAGGGTCAATTATAGATGTCACACCTTGGGTAGGCACGCCAGGTGCACAGGCCCAAGCACCAAGGACCAAGACTCGAGCAATAGGGATAGTTGTAAAGGTTGGTGCAATAAGCATAGGAGAAGTGTCCAGACCACCTGCATAGCATGTAGGCCTACCCGCATAGCCAAGACCAAGCCCACAACATGCCCGCACTGCACCCAAGTGGACCTCAAAGAGCTAGGCCAATCTAAAATCTTCTAGAGGCATCTAAGATCAGCAACATTTAGTAGGAAAATCTAGTTGACCTAAAAAATCAAGAGAAGCTTCATGTAATCTGTGCAATCTATGTAATCTATGATTTTTACTTGTAAATCCCATTATTTTAGAAGATGGCCAAAAGTAGAGCTGAGGGCTTCAGCTATAAATAGAAGGTCACCCTACCTTTAGTTGTACACCCATCTTCACATTCTATTTCAGTAATACATAGAGCATATTTTAGCATTCTGTTATGTTCATTAACTTGCATATTCCACCATTTCTTGTTCTTATTTACCCACATGCTAGTTGTAAAGGCTAAACTTAGGCATTTGGAGTTAATTCCAAGCCCTAAGATCGCATAAATTTAGGCTTAAGTCTAGAGCCCATGATAGTTGGTATCAAGCAGGTTTTGCTTGCGTGTTTTGTGTGTAGGTTGCTAGATCACAGTCGAGGAGATGGCATCCCAAAGCAATGTTGCTAACCAACAACTAAAGGCTTAGGAGCAAGGTCATGGAAAGGGGAAGAAGGCTAGTTTGAGAGACATTTAGTCTACCATGGATGGGAGGATGGCCAAGGTGGAGGTGATAGTAGCTGATGTGAGGGACAAGTTTAAAGTGATAGAGGCTCGCTTTAAGGATATGGACTCAAAGGAGAAGGAGCTTAAAAGTGAGATACAGGCTACCTTAATTGAGATAATTGACATGCTCACTTAGAGGAATAAAGCCTTGGAGGCCATGATAGAGACCATGTGTAAAGAGTTTGAATAGCAGTTCATTGCTTACAAGACTGCCATTAGGAATGGCATGTTCACTAAAATGTCTAAGTCTTATATGGAGATCCCCAAGCCCAAAGAATTCAAGGGGACTAGAGCTATAAAGGAAGTGGATAACTTTCTATAGGGGATGGAGTAGTAATTTTGAGCCACAGGCATGTACGATGATGCTTGTAAGGTAAACACTACTTTCATGTATCTTACTGATGTTGCCTTATTGTGGTAGAGGCATAGGTGTGATGATGTAAGGCATCAGGGCACCATGATTGGAACCTAGGATGCATTTCAAAAAGAGTTTAGAGAGCAGTTTTACCTAGAGTACCCTAATGATGAGATGTGAGTGAAGTTAAGCTGACTTACTCAGTAAAGGGACATAAAGGAGTATGTCTAAAAGTTCTCTGAATTGATGCTTTAGATTTCAATCTGAGTGAGACCAAAGTTTGTTTGCTTTCATGGATAGGCTCAAGCCATGGGTGAAGCACGAGTTATAAAGGAAGAGAGTTTGTAAGTTGGCCAAGGCCATGACCATCGTTGAGTCCTTAGTGGATTTCAAGCTGTAGAGTAAGTCAAAGTCTACCAAGACCAATGGAAAAGGTAGGGACAAGAGGGACCAGAAGAAATTGTCTAAGGGAAAAGACCATGACCAGTAGTCCAAGGATGGAGACTGAGAACATTTGGACAAGAGCATCCAAGGTAAACCACTAACAAAGAAATGAAAAGCTAAAAGTGACCAAGAGTTGATCTTAAGCTACCTATATGGAGAAGGCCATATAGCATGAAACTACCTCTAGAAGGGCAAGTTGGCTACCATAGACAAGGAGTCAGATGAAGAGCTAGAGGTTGGGATAGCATAGCTTGGGTCACTATTGCTTAATGATGTCCATATTAAGGGGAATCGCAAGCCAAAGGGCTTGATGTTTGTAGATCTGATGGTTGTGGGCAAGAAACTAAGCGCACTAGTGGACACAAGTGCCTCACATTTTATTTATTTCAAGTGATAGAGCCCAGGAACTCAACATGAAAGTGCAAAAGGGGACTAGTACCATCAAGATAGTGAACTCCAAGGAAGTTCCAACCTTTGAAGTAGCACGAGGAGTGGAGATATAGTTTGGAGCTTGAAAAGGCAAGGTAACCATTGAGGTAATACCCTTTGATGATTATGAGTTTGTGATTGGGTTAGATTTCCCTGTTTAAATTAATGCCCTCATTGTGCCATTTGCCAATTATATATGTATTTTGGATGCATGGTGCCAATGCGTTGTACCATTAAGGCAAGGGTCTAGGTTAGGTCCAAGGTGTTGTGGGCCATTTAATTTGCCAATGCAGTGAGCAAGAATGAAGACACCTTCTTGGCTGCTCTAAAGTATAAGAAATTAAGGGGGAAGGAGACCAACACCCCTTTGGAAGTGCTAGAGGTGCTGGAGACCTTTAACGATGTGATGCCTGCACAACTACCAAACAAGCTGCCACTAAAGAGAGAGGTGGACCACAAGATCAAGCTAGTGCCCAAGGCCAAGCCACCAGCCAAGGCCCTTTACAGGATTTCATCCCCAAAGTTAGAGGAACTAAGGAAGCAACTTAGAGAGTTGATTGATGTGGGCTATATCAGGCCTTCAAAGAGCCCGTATGGTACCCCAGTGTTGTTCCAACATAACCATGATGGGCCCTTGTAGTTGTGTAAAGATTATAGGGCATTGAACAAGCTGACTATCAAGAACAAGTATCCTATCCCACTCATTACAGACTTGTTCAACCAACTTTGAAGCACAAGGTGGTTCACCAAGTTGGATTTGAGGTTAAGTTACTACTAGGTCAAGATCGTAGTGGCAGATGAGCCCAAGATAGTGTGTGTCACTTGGTATAGTTCATATGAGTTCTTGGTCAAACCACCAATCCCTCAACAACATTTTATACACTCATGAACAAGGTACGTCAATTATTCTTTGATCATTTTATTATGGTTTATCTTAATGATATTGTGATCTATTGCAAAACATTGGGAGAGCATGTAGACCAATTGAGATAGGTGTTCAAGGTGTTACGAGTGCATCAACTATATGTCAAGAAGGAGAAGTGCTCATTTGCTTAGTGAGAGGTACCGTTTCTAGGCCACATAATGGCAAGTGGCAAGATACACATGGATGCAGGCAAAGTTTGTGCCATTTTAAGGTGGGAGCCTCCAGCCAAGGTTACTAAATTGAGGTCATTCTTGGGTTGGTTAACTACTATCGATGCTTCATTAAAGGCCAATGAACCATAGCCATATCATTGATAGATTTGTTTAAGAAAAAAAGCATGGGAATAGAGCACTGAGTGCCAAGATGCCTTTGATAAGTTGAAATGGACAGTGACTAAGAAGCCAGTGTTGGCTTTGCTAGACCATGCCAAGTGTATGAGGTGTATATGAACTCATCAAACTTTGTGATAGGGGGAGTGCTAATGTAGGAGAACCATTCACTTATGTTTGAAAGCCATAAGCTCAATAAGACTGAGCATAAGTACATGGTCCAGGAGAAAGAGATGACAATAATGGTGCACTATTTGCACACTCGGTGGCATTACCTATTAGGGTCAAGGTTCATGGTCAGAATAGACAACATGGCAACTAGCTACTTCCAGATGCAAAATAAGCTATCCCCTAAGTAAGCCTATTGGTAGGATTTTCTTGCAAAATTTGATTTCAAGTTGGAGTACAAGCTAGGGTCGGTGAATATAGTGGCTGATGCCCTAAGCAAGAAAGCAAACCTTGCTACCATTCACCAAACAGAGGGGTCTTTGGTGTTGTGCATCAAAGAGGGGCTCGTGCATGATCCTATGCCCAAGGCTCTCATTAATTATGCCTAGCAAGGTAAGACTAGGTAGGTTTGGTTGCAAGATGATTTGTTGTACACCAAGGGTAGTAGGTTGTTTGTGTCATAACATGGTAAGCTTTACAAGGAAGCTTTACAGGAGTGCCATGATTCAAAGTGGGCTGGTCACCTAGGAATGAGCTGCACCTTAGCCTTGCTAGAGGGCTGATACAACTGGCCACACACAAAGGATGATGTGGAGGCCTATGTGAAGACTTGTCTTGTGTGTCAATAGGACAAAATGGAGCTAAAAAAACTAGGTGATCTTTTAGAGCCATTGTCGATACCAAAGTGACCATGGGAGAGCATCACTGTAGACTTCATAGTCAGTCTACCAAAAACAAAAGGGTTTCAAAGCATCATGGTAGTGGTGGATAGGTTTTTCAAGTATAGGACTTTCATTCTAGCAACCAAGGAGTGCCCAACTGAGGAGGCAGCCTATTTGTTCTTGAAAAATGTTGTGAAGTATTAGGGAGTACCAAGGACCATTGTTAGTGATAGAGACTAACATTTTTCAGGGTAGTTCTAGACTACGTTGTTCAAGCTCTTGGGGTCAAACTTGACCTTTTCCACTAGCCTGCATCTGTAGATCGACGTGTAGATTAAGCAAGTGAATAGACTGTTGGAGGTTTACCTCATGCACTATGTGAGTGCCATGTAAAGGGATTGGCCAAAGCTATTAAATGTCACCTAATTTTCTTACAACTTGCAAAGGAGTAAAGCAATGAACCAGAGTCCATTTGAAATTGTGACAGGTCAACAAATGTGAACACCTAGTTCAATTTTTACAGGTTATACAAGGTCTAATCTAGCAACATACAAGTTTGCCAAGGCTTGGCAGGAGCAAGCCAACTTGGCCAGAGTCTATTTACACGAAGCCATAAAGAGGTTAAAGAAATGGGCAGACCAGAACAGGCAGGACGTGCAGTTCCAAGTAGAGAACTTGGTTTTGGTGCAGCTGTAACCCATTATGCACCACAAAAGGTTACACAAAGGCTTAGTCTGATGGTACAAAAGACCTTTCAGAGTTTTTCAGAGGGTAGGCAAGGTTGTCTACAAGCTAGATATGCCACCCAAGTTGAGGGTACACCTAGTGTTCCATGTTATCATGCTCAAGCCATTCTATAAAGAAAAGGGAGATCTAAGACAAGTAGAGTTGAAGCATGCACCATTAAGAGCCAAGGTTTCATATGAGATGGAGGTCTATAGCTTCATTACTGACTGAGAGGTAAGACAAAAAAACTACCAGCCAAGATAGAAGTGCTTGGTATAAGACAAAAAAACTACCAACCAAGATAGGAGTGCTTGGTGTACCAAAAGGGACTTCCAGATAGTAAGGTGAGTTGGGAGCCAATAAAGGACTTATGGCAGTTGTAGGACTAGATCGGGCAGTTCCATAAAGAGGATACGATGAGTATATTACGCAATCAGGTGGGGGAAAATCTTATGCCCTAAGCGGGCACACAGGCCCGAGCACTAAGGACCAAGGCTCGAGCACCAAGGACAGTTATAGAGGTTGGCATAATAAGCATGGGAGAAGTGTCTAGACTGCTTGATAGCATGCAAGCCTACCTACACAGCTAGGACCGAGCTCACAACATGCCCACACCTCACCCAAGTGAACCTAAGAGAGCTATGCTAATCCAAAATCTTTCAGAGGCATCCAAGATCAACAGTATTTAGTAGGAGGATCTAGTTGACCTTGAAAATTAGGATGAGGCTCATGTAATCTATGTAATCTATGTAATCCCTAATTTTTAGGAATCTTGTAAATCCCTTTAATTAGGAGATAGCTACAAGTAGAGTTGGGGGCCTCAATTATAAATAGAAGGTCACCCTACCCTTAATTGTACACACATCTTCACATTATATTTCAGTAATACACAGAGCATATTCTAGCACTTTGTTATGTTATCTAACTTGTATATTCCACCCTTTCTTGTTCTTATTTGCCCGTACATTAGTTGCTAAGGCTAAACCTAGGCATACAAAGTTAATTCCAAGCCCTAAGGCTGCATGGATTCAAGCTTAAGTTCAGAGCTTGTGACATAGGCATAGTGATAGGCATAGTAGTGCTCATATGAAAAAGCTTCTAAAAAACCCTAGCTATGGGTACCTAGATGGAGAAGGCTCTAGAACCTGCTAGACATGGGCACTTAGTAGGAATGCCTAGACTCTTTCAAACCTAGGGGCTTGATAGGAAGCTTGAAACCAGCATATCTCTAGAAAGGCCTTAGTTAACCTTGTTAGAGCCTAGGCACCCTAGAATTGTCTAGAAGGCCTTTAATGGCCATACACTTACATTCATTGTAACCACAAGTAAGAACCAAGTCATAGACTTAGGCATTGAGCAATTGTATATAGCATCAAGTAAATAAAAGTTACAATTGCTTTAACTCTCTTTCCTAGCTTTCTCTCAAGCTCATAGGAAGTCAATGGAGTGCACAGCACAAGTGTTTAGCATAGAGTGAGAAAAAATGATGACTTAGGCACATGGATAGTAGTTTCCAGCCTAAGGCTACATGTGTGCTAGGCTTAAGCACCCGACTCATGACATGTGAACGAGCTTGGCCAAGCTAAGGCATTTTTTGGGGTTAATGAAAAGGGACCTTGAGATTGCCAAATAATTAAGAGACTTGGCTAGACCTAGCCCATAACTATAGTTTCTACTTGTACCATCTCAAGGAGTCATTACCCAATTTAAGTATCGTGATCTGTAAACTAGTCCAGGCCTAGAGGTTCTTTCCAACTCAAGTGACAATTCAAGTTCTAATGGGATAAAGTCTAACAGCTAAGGTGATTAGGCCATAAGGTGCATTGGAGGTCTAGGTCATGGAGAACTAGCCCAAAATAGTAGGACGGATAGTGATCAAGACTTCAGAGGCTTAGGGATAGTGTTAAAGTTTGACAAGATTGAGCCAGGCACATGGGCAGCACTGGTGAGCAATGCATGGCCACCCAGTCAGACTTAAAAAAGCATTGATGATCAAGGTGCGGTGCATGGTTGGCCCTAGGTATGGGCACACTTGAACACAATCCTAAGAGGATTTGATTTGGAGGCTTCTAGAAGGCTTGATGCTTAGTATGATTTTAGCAAGTCAAAGATTAAGCAGCAACACCAAATCCTTTAGAATCAAATATTGTAACTTAGCTTTCAAAATCAAGGGATTCAAACCATTGTAATCTTTAGAGTTTATGAATAAATCTCAAGCACTGATTGTAAGAAGGACTCATGTAAATGGAGTCTTTTACCTTCATTTTACACACACCAGAACCATTAAGTAATAACATCTTTCTTTTACTTTAAACCTTTTTATTGTTCTTTTGTTAGCCTTTCTTTTGGAACTTGCTGTGCCCTTTTGTTATGCAATGTATTGGGCAACCAAGCCCCGTAGTCTAGAGTGTCCATGCATGGTTTCTTGTGTTAGGCTAATTTGGGATGTGAAATAGTCTATTCCCATGTCTTAGAGCCTCATGAGCCAAGAGCTTGGGTCTTTGCCTATGATAAGTGGTATTAAAGGCTAGTTTGAGGGAGCTTTTAGAATAGGTAGTAGAACCAAATACTAGGGTGTATCAGAGCCTAGATCAAACCAAATGTGGTGACTAGTGCCTTGGTTTAGAGTGTGGAGAGCTAGAGTTGGTGTCGGTGCTTGTTAGGGGACTTGCATGAGGGCATCCTGGTGTGGTGTGTGGGCATTATGGTGAGTTGTGTAGGCATCCTAATGTGTGTGTGGACATTTAACTATGTGGTTTAGGTAGTTTACTGCTTGCTGCAGGCATTCTAGAAGGGCTATTATGCTCATGTACTAGTAAAACACTTTTAGTGTGGTAGGTGTATGCATGCTAGAGTGTAGGATAAGTGCTCGACAAATTGTTCCTATTTGCAGTGGGTGTGCTAGGCGTGTTATGCTAATGTACCATGCTGATAGATTACTGTGCTAGTTTATGAAAACCAAAACCGAATTGCTTGAGTGCCTACTAGAGTTAAGGTAATCTTTTGGTTTGTCATTTATGGTCTAATAGTTTGTGTGTTTTGGGCTATGGCATGGCTAGAGAAAGCCAAACAAAGGGCTAAAGCGAGGTGCTCAAAGAGCACCCACCTACAGACAAGTGGGGGAAAGCGTTAGCAAGATATGTGCCGATAAGCACTCAATTAGTGAAGTGTGAGGAGGCCATTCTTCAAAACACAAATTGGTTTAAGGCCATTAAGGGATCCTCAAATAAGGTAATGAAGAAGCTTATGCAGCATAATAAGGCATTGGAGTCTATGGTGACAACCTTGCAAGAGGAGCTAGCCAAGCTTAAGGTTGACCATGCTGTATTACGAGCTACTATGGTTACTTATATAGGCTTAGGACCTAGAGTGGAGGTGTCTAAGCATTTTATTAATAGAGCAAAGCCATGGGTAAAGGCCAAGCTACAATGAAAAGGTGTGTATGAGTCGAGTCAGGCTAGAATTGCTACAAAATTGATTACTTTGGTTGAGTGCACCAAGTCTCCAAGGCTGAAGGGAAAAGACCAAAGTGGGGTAGACACCGATGTTTGTCCCTAAAGGGAGGAAAAGGCTACAACGAAGCCTAAATTTCTCAAGACCAATAGAGCCACCAGCAAGAGCAAGAGGCCCTTGAGTTGCTATTTTTGTGCTAGTCCATATTAGGTCAAGGAGTGCCCGAAGCTTTCAACAATCAATTGGGCAAAGAGGCTATCCAAAGGCAAGAGTGGTAATGGTAAATAGCACTAGAAGGAGCCTAAAGAGGAGCGACCAAGTGCTAGTCAAGACTACTGGGGGTTGGGACCTCTAGAGAAGCCGATAAAGGGAAACTAGTGGTAGTTGAGTGCCATAGCATGAGTGCTATAGTGCAGCCTGATTCCTTACAAAAGAGTGTGCCATAGTAACTTAGAGTAAGCTCTAAAAACATTGGTAGTGCATGTGAAAAAGACCATTATAGTAAAGTGTTGAGGAATAAAAGATTGAGAATAGTGAAAGTTAGCAGAGTACATGTTTGAGTATGGGATCAAAATGTTGGAAAACTAGTTCACAGGGTAAGAGTCGAAATCGACATGCAAGGTGGGTGCATCATCCCCTAACAATAAGGGCATTGTTGGAATGAGTGGGAGAGAATGTCATGGTCTGCAAGATGGTCTAGGCCTAGGGGTTTTCACCAAGTCGAGTGATAGTTCAAGTTCTATTAGGACAAAGTCTGATAGCCAAGTGAAGCAAGCTTTAAAGTGCACTAGAGGTCCAAGTCACAGGGAACTAGCCAAGAATAATGGGGCAGGCAATGTTCAAGACTCCAGAAGCTCCAAAAAGGTGTTTAGGTTTAGCAAAATTGAGCCAAGCTTAGCAGCGGGTGCTAATGATCAAGGTGTGGGTGCAAGATCGGGTACAAGTGCAGGTAAGCCTGAACACAATCTTGAGAGGATCAAATTTAAAGGCTTTTATAAAGCTTGGTGCCCAGCAAGATTTTAACAAGTCAAGGATTGTGTAGTAGCATTGAATCCCCTTGAATCAAGGATTGTATCTTAGCTCCTAGAATTAAGGGATTGTAAGGGGGATTCAGTTATAAATAGAAGTGCCCTACCCTCATTGTAGACTCTTATCTTAAACTTTTTTCTTGTTTTTTTGTTAGCCGTTCTTCTGGCACTTGTTGTGTCCTTTCATTTTGCAGTATACTAGGTAGCCAAGCCCTATAGTCGAGAGTGTTTATGCACTATTTCTTGTCTTAGGCTAATCTGGGATGTCGAAGAGTCCATTCCCCATGTATTGGAGTCATACAAGCTTGGTGCTTGAGTCTTGGCCTATGACATAGGGATTTGGTTTATGGTTTGGGGCAACATCATGCCATCTGCATGGGTTAGAGCTCAGCACAATTGAGCCCTTTTCCATATGCATGCCAATCAGTTGAGGCCATGGGTGCTTATGGGTCACCGAAGAAACCAATCGCTAGATAACATGGCCAAAAGGAATACACGGCCTGGATTTTGCTCTATGTACATTGTCATGGATGTACACAATGGTAGGCCACCACGCACACATATTCCCCTAGTGGGGTGAAAGGGGGGCTTGAACAACACCCACTAAAGAGCATGAAACAGTTTATGATATGCTAGTAGTAGACATTAAAATGTGTAAAATGGGAACACTGTTTTCAAACAGGCATATCCTGCATCAAGGGTCTGCAAGTGCTAATGGTGGTTGAGGTATGTGCCCACACCAAGGCCTAACATGTGCCGATGGTGTTCAAGGCAACTTCTCAAACCCACCAAGGGTCATCTTCTATTATTGCTGATTGAGGTATGTGGACATGCCAATCAAAGTTTGATTTTAGGCCATGGTGGACATGCTAGGCTCAAGCATGTGCTGGTGTCACATTTTTTTGCCTAGGGTACCATCGTTGGAGCATTAATAAAGAACCTGATCGGTGGCATTAAGTGTTTCGATGATTGGAAGTGGGGGGCCAGGGGCAGTGTGCACATGATGTGTGATAGGTGTTCATCATTGGCCCTTATAGTGGCCCTTTATCCTCCAAGGAACCTCGATGACTAGCATCCCCTTAAAGAGCATAAGAGCTTTTACAAGTTTGTAGCCAGTAGCCATTTAAGTGCTTAAAGTATGGATGCCTTTTTCAAATGGCTATAAAATCTTCTACACTTTAAATTTTTTAGTTAAATTTTCTTATGGATGCCAACAAAAATACAAGGATCACATATACTAAATTTAAGGCCAAAACACCTTTTAAAAAAAATTCAAAACATCCCTAACTACTAAAAATTATGAAAATTGTGAAAAATAAAAAACAAGTCATCTTGCCATGAAACTTCACATAAAGGCTTTGGGGACCAATATATGAATTTACAAGCGATAAAAATGGCATTGGCATGGCAAAAATATGAAGATGTGCCTAAACCCACTTACTGCTAGATCATAGAATGCTTGGTGTACAGCTCAAGCCTAAAATACCCGTTTGTGGTGCATGGCCCAACATGTGCCTATGGTGTTCAAGGGAATTGTCTGTACCAAGGGCCAGCATGTCCTAATACTGGTTGAAACATGTGCCAAGAAAAAGGGCCAACATGTTCTGATGGTGGTAAAGGCATGTGCATGCATCGAGGGTCATTTGGTGTCGATTGTGGTCAAGGCATGTACATGTGTCATGATCCACAAACTATTCCTGGCCCAGGGGTTCTCTCTGAGTTAAGGAGCAATTCTAGTTCTAGCGAGACAGGGCTGATAGCCAACAAAACTAGGCCTTGAGGCCTACTTGAGGCTTAGGTCATGGGGAACTAGCACAAAATAGTGTTATAGGCAGTGATTAAGACTCCAAAGGCTTAAGCAAGGTGTTCAGGTTTGCTATAATTGAACCAAGCCCACGTATTGGCACTAGTGAGTGATGTGCAGGCACATAACCAGACACAGGTGAGGTGTCACACGTTGCACATTCCTTAGTCTGAAACCATATGTCTATGTGGCACCAAGACTACTCTTAGTCTAGGTTAGCCTTTTTGCAAGTCTTGTTCTCCATGGATAGATCATTTTCTACTCTTTTAAGCTACATGCTCATGAGCCTTTCATGGCTTGAACCCACAGGGTCAGATACACATTCCTAAACTCTATAGGGAGTAACCCAACTCCCATCATAATTCTTAGTCCATGAATCTCAAGGTGGCCCCAAGCACCCATTTTTGCCTGTAGGCATCAAGATCCCAAGCAGTGACCTTCATTGCTCATAAGGGTGAATAGCCCCCGTTCTTATCATTTTATCTCATTCTAGCATGGTGAGAACCCAACACCATGCTTGCCTATATGTATGCAAGCTCTTGTGCCTTGAACCCAAAGGCACAACACAAATGTTGGTTAGCAATGAGCCTAGAGCTACACTAGGCTCTTGTCTTATGAAACTCATATTTTTGGGCCTTAGCCCTTAGCCTCATTCTAGGCTACCTGCATGCATGATGGACCCCTTACATCATGCCCATCCTACCTCAAGGGACTTAGGTGTGCTACCCCAAAAGGGTCTAGTAGGGTGCCTACCTGCTAGCCTGCTCATCCCTCAAGCTTGATGGTGCCTTTCCTATATAAACGCCATCCTTGGTTGCTCATCAAACCACCTTAATGAGGGGAAATCGAGGGGAATAATGAATGCTAACATCTATCCTATAGTTTATTGCAATGGCACAATACAAAGCTTGCCAGCCCTGACCATCCCTAGTTTTACCATGACTCAAGGAGACATCGTGCCACACTCGTGACTCAATGATACCCATCCACCTAGACACCATATGTGCCTAGGAATAGCTCATTTCAGACTAGCTAGGCCCTCACTTACCCATTAAGAGCGTAAGAGATTTCCTAGCCATCATACTAAAAATTGTAAGACTGTCTAAATTAGGGACACTTTTCTCCTTAGCCACCTTAAGACCTTTTTTTCAACCAATTCAGGGCCCAATAACCTATCTCTTGGCCACCATAATTCTGGCATTCCACTCGTTGCTCCATCAACCCACTCGAGGGTGCTCGTGCATGGCTTTAACCTATAGCATTCTATTGGTTACCCAACTCCAAGGCATCCGCCCATTGGCTCACACTTGCCCATGCATTTTAGGGCTTGGGGCTCACACTACCTGCACACACTATCCACAACATGTTCAAGGCTTACACTACCTGCACATAGCTCCAGGACCACTGCTCTGACCATAAGGCTTCATCTGTTACTCAGCTCAAGGTTAATCATGGTAGGACCAAGGCACAATAGGGTTTGACCATGATGCTCTCCCTCATTTACTATGTCGATGCCTTCATCGATGGCAAAACCATACCTAACTCTCTTGTTGCACACAGTTGACATTTTCTCACATGTCCCTCCTTTATGCCCTTAAGGATTGGTTTAAGATCACATGAGGCACCACTTACTGTACTCATCCATTGCAGTTGTAAAGGGATCATCATAGCTTCAATGCATCTTTGTATTGATTCCACCTCTAGCCTATAGTTGTTTCATGTCGTTGGTGCCACTATACTACCTGACCCATGATCACATCATTTTCTAACCTCTAGGCACCCTTGTCAAATATAACCCTTAGTAGAATAAATGACCACCTATTTTGCCACACATCGGTGTGCCCTATTGGATGTGACCCATCAAACCAACTATATATCTATGGCACCAATTCTTCGATGCACCCCTCTAGATGTGGTGTTTAGGTCAACCACACTCATACAGCACCACCTATGATAGACCTTAACATGGTGGCATTTGAACAATTTGGTCATCTCGTAACTTAAGTCATTTTGGCCCCTCCATGGTCACCCCTTTAGGTGTGGCCCTCTAGCCAACCATCTTTGTGGTGGCACCTTAATGCTCGTTATCTTAAACTCAAACTGATGCTCATATATCTTATAGGCTTCACCACCTTGTCTCAGTTTCACAGGAAATCACATATCTTCCCAACTTTTATTTGAACTCAGCTCAACTCTACATGCAACCATGTCTCTATGACGGTTCCATAACTCATCCTCAAAAGGCCAACTTAAAGCCCACACAAAACTCCAAGATCGCTTTTACTACTCTAAACACCAAGTCCTTTGACTTGCTTAAACTCATCCAATCTACTAATCGAATGCAATTTGATTGCCAGTACCATCAGTTTACTCAACTTGATTGGGTCCTCTAACCTAGACAAGTCGTAAAACCTTGTCAACTGGCTGACTCTTGCTAGTTTGCTTCACAAACTAAACACAATCATGGTTCGCTGTCCACCACACCCATAAAGTTTTCTCCCTTGGCCAACATAAGCATGGTGCACTAACCATCACAAACTCAAGGCTTCAATCCTCAGCCAACTTAAATTCCTCTACCTTTATAGAATGGCTCCATGCTTGGACCTAAATACTTAGCTTGTACCCTTACTAGGACACTTGGACCACACAACAAGTGCACTTATTTTATTGATTAATCTTAATAAGCTCATCTCAAATCCCTCAAGACCAGACATATCTTGGCGAACATGGCCTTGCTTAACACCATTCCATGGTCTATACGTCTTTCACATTTTGGTCTCATCTATTTGCCACCACTTAATGGGCATCGCATGCTTGCACGAGCCAACGCCGTTCACTTGGTGAGGTTAAACTCTCATACTCTTTCACTTGGCATCCAAAAGCCTATTCGATGGCCTTACGCTAAGGCCAATTTTCCTATAGGACACATTGATGGCTTTTTCTTGAGCCCATATAGCCACTATATCACATTTTCAACCTGACAGCTTTATTTGAGCTTTGTACCATTTTAATATATCATTAACATGCTCGCACCTGAGGCCACTTTAGTCCCATAATTGAGCCAAACTAGGCACTGATACAGTGTGTCATGGGCCACGTGTTCTTTAGATGGAAACCACATGTCTATATGGCACCAAGACTACTCTTAGTTGAGGTTAACCTCTTATGAGTCCCTTCTTTATGGATAAATCATTTTTTAATCCTTCAAGCTGTATACTTATGAACCTTTCTTACCTTAAGCCCCATAGGATCACATGCACATTCCTAAACTTAATAAGGAAGAACCTAACTCCCATCACAATTCTTAGTCCATGAATTTTAGGGTGGCTCCGTGCACCTATCTTTGCCTATATGGATCAAGATCCAAAGCAGTGACCTACCTTGCTCATAAGGGCACACAACCATGTTCTTATGATTTTATCTCATTATGGCTTGGTAAAAACCCAACACCATGCCAACCTATATATAACACAAGCTCTCGTACCTTGACCCTAAAGGTACAACATAAATGCTTGTTAGCAGCCAGCTCAAAGCCACAATAGGCTCATCTCATCCCATAAAACTCATAACTTAAGGCCTTAGCCCTTAACCTCATTCTAGGTTGCTTGCCTATATGATAGACACCTTACGTCATGCTTATCCCACTTTAAGGGAATATGGTGTGCTATCTTGGTTGCATCACACATTTATCAACTGGCCTTAAGGGTCTAGTAGTGTGCTACCTACTAGCCCACTCATCCCATAGGATCAATGGTGCCCTCTACACAAACACCATCTCATGATCCCTGGTTACTCATAAAATTGACTTAAAGAGGGAAGCTATAGATGGTTCGATTAGTCTTTAACCCCTATACCCAAGTTATACAAATGATTTGTACATCATTATCACCATAGGCCTCCACTAGAGTTTCATTTGGCTTTGCCCTGTTTAGGCATAGTTCACCATCTTTTGGGTCCTAACAGGTAGCTTACACTCAAAACCTTCTAAAAAACGTTTAAAGTCAGTTGGTGGTTCACCCGTGAGAGATCCCATCAATCAATTTCTTTGAACTTTATAGGTTTTTTAGCTCATTGACTAGCACACATGTTAGACTCCTTGGTCTGTGTTTCAAAATGTGTCAGATGGCGAGACCACAGGCTAATGCCTAGAGCATGTCGATGTCGAGGCACATCGAGATGATGTGTGCTGCATTCCATGAACATGGTGATAACATCTTCATAAGCATATCGAAAGCCTAGGCTTAGGCCACCATCATGACCTATGTCGATCCATGCCTTGAGTTGATCAACGAATCAGCTCTTACCATTCCACATATGATCAAGCTGCATTGTCAACCCTATCTGCTTCTCTTTAAATAATTTTAAGCACTTTTTGACTCTTTCTTCAAAGTCTTTTTCATCTTTCCCTTCATGGTACTTGTTTACTATCAGTCTCTCACCCATATTTAGCCTTGGATAGAATTGACCCCTCAATTAGGGCTGTATTCCTAAACAACCCAACTCATAGACAATGCCTAGTGCTATGAAAAGGTCCAGGCACAACAAGGCTCTCACCCTCTTGGCACCCCTTTTTAAGGTACTTGGGCTCAGTCTACCATTGAGGACGCTTCTCCAGACTACAATTTGGACATCGAAGGTGTCCAATTCTAAAGCTGGGCTACTCTCAGTTTGCTCGCCACTACTAGAGGAATCTTGGTAAATTTCATTTCCTTCACTTATTAATATGCTTAAACTTAATGGGTAATCTCGCTTGACCTGAGGTCATGATGCAAGCATCGACCAAGTGATGTAGGGGATCTAATAGGGTCTAGTTGGACAACAAGTACATGTCATCAAAGATGAGGCACATTACTAGCTTTACCACTGATTGTCATAGCGCTATCATTGTCAGGGACTCACTTTTGGGCCAACCATGATCGATAGGATCATAAGAGGCCATCTTCCACCCCTTTCACCCATAGCTCAATGGGTGAGGGTTTAGAGGGGGTGACAGTGCATGACACCTAGGCAAGCATGCCCTCGGCCTAATGGCTTGGGGCATAACTTGCATTCAAAGACTCGATGGTTCACAAGATTTTGCAATTCACTCCAAGTATTGCATTTCACTACATTCTTCTTTAATGTAAGAGTTGAGATATCCATTGTCGAGAGTCATTTTTGGTTTTTCATGACAAAAAGAGTCATAATGCCGACTATGCACACATCACAAACAGGATGGTGATGGCACATGCATTCTTTTTCATTCTGGTTCTTTGGCACAATTCACACTATGGCTTTGTTATTCAGCCATAGGCAGCAATACCAATCATTTCACCCTTCGAGAGGTAGAATGAAATGTCACACCCGTCTGAGGCTAAAAGGGGCTCAGGGCATGAAGACACCCTCACCCTCTCAATGTTTCATTAATGTGTTCATGAATCATTCGTTAAGTGGGTTTTAATGATGATCTTTTGGACAATGATCCTTCTGTATGTTCACCTACTAAAACCTTGTTACAACTTCTCCTTCCTCTAAATGATAAGGTTCAGTAGACTTCTCATGATGTCACAAGTAGTGAATTGTCCATGTCACCATGATTCAAACACTTTATCAAACCATTCAATCGGTAGGAGTAATGGGTGGTGTACAAAGGGTAGGGACGTACTCAACATGAGTTGATGACTTACGCTTACTAGGAATTCCTTGTTAAAGACCAACAATTACAATGATCTATCCTTATCATAATGAAATTTCAAAGATTACCTAGGCCTGTCAGCCAAGGCTATAGACTCTTTGAATACATCAGTGTAGCAAGTGTGTGGCCAAGAACATCTAAGGGCATCACAAACTTATTATTGCCTCAAACTTCTTTGGCCTAAATGGCCATAGTCCCTCTAAGAAACTAGCCACGAAGGATCACCTCGAAGTACCTAGTTAGCAGGCTAAGGTCTTGTTCTTTAACGGAGTTAACTAGACAAATCACTTCACCAACTAAGAACGACCATGCACCACCACCCATAGAATCAAAAAGAGCTCTCAATCTGTCAATCCTTACTATGTCTAGACCTAGTAAGTTTCCCTTTCTTAAGTTAAATTAAGCCATAGGCTCTATTCTTGGTGATGCCCTTTTGTCAACTCTTTGAAGTTTCAACCTTGCGACCATACTCCCCTGGAACCCAAAGACTTTGATTTCTCATAAGGTGCTAGTGGAGTTCTAAAAGTAATATCCATTGATCCTTGGTTAACATCATTTATGGTTGAGACTAGGATGGTATTTGATCATCTTTGAGCCCTAACTTTCATTATTGATTAATGAAAACATCCTTGGTAAATGCTTTTGCAGTTGTTCATCTTTCATAAATCCAAAAATTTCACCTCTAACTATGAAATTTGAATGCCTCTAATTGTCCCTGTTAATCATTACTCCTATCTCGAAGGCCAACACATTAAGATTGAAATCTTATGATGTTATCCCATGCTAATGTATACAAGCACAAGCCTACTTTAAGCACTCTAATTTTTTCAGAGTAACAATGTTAGAGGAACGACTTGGCCAATTAAGGCTACGAGTGCCTCACTAGTAGTAGGGAAAAGTAGCTTGGTGCTCACTATGAGGTGGATTGGATGACCTAATCCTAGTTTCAACTATAAGCTTTTTAACTGCAACAACTTAAATATATGCTATTAGAGCTGGAATTACTGCAACTACTAGCACTAGATTTACCTTCAATGAATCCCCATTAAGAGATTTAGATTGTACTTATTCCAATTACCAGACTCATAAAGCTTGGTATTATTATTTATTTTCACTACCTCCTTATGTTAGGATTGGGTAATTTATGCACTTGCTGCCTTTCTTGGAAGTGGTAGACATTTTTTAGGCTCCCTCTTTGGAATCAAACCCTAATTCTCCATCACCTATCACCACCATAGTAGGCCATTGTCCTACTACCAAAAGTTGATAAGGTAAAAATTTAAATGATGCGTCTACGACACATAGGCTGTGTGATCTATCGAGTTATCATGAATCATCAGAGTAATGGGCAAAGCTTGTGTAGACCTTTTATCTAATGAATGCATCCCTTCCAAAAGTTGAGGGTTTGTTACACATATTAGCTTTAGAATTACTATAGTTATCTGAGTAGTAGATACCATCAAATAACCTATAATTGATTTAATAAGCCATTCATAGTTTCACTGTCTAAATTAGTTCAAACTTACCTAAGCATGGCTTAATCTTTGAGACAAGCATATGACTACTTGGCAAGATCAACCAAGTAGCATTCTTTCAGAATTTTGACATCGCATGGGCCTCAATGCACTGACTTAGCGATAGAGATAGCCAACACGAAGCACAAGCATCATACATGTCAAGCTTATAAAATACATAGCAACAGATGTGCAAGGGTCGAGAGCCTGTACCCACAAAACATTCCACATCCAATAGCACGATCAAACACTAGTGCACCAATGTGGCTATAGAGGTTTGGGTGGCACACTTAGGACACAACACATGATTGAGGTTTGACCCATAGCCCTTAAGGATATAAGAAGAATGATGGATTGCAAGACATCTAGCTACCATCAATTTAGGTATGTAGCATAGGATCCTGATTGCACCCCCAAGGTACGATAACCACATAAGGGGAGATTGAAGAGGATGATGGGTTGACAATTTGATGCATTGAGTATGGAGCCTACCAACATACATAATCATAACATCACTCATATGCCTATTGCATACAAGTGGTAGCATCCATGCACACTAGTCCACAACCCACCCAATCAATTACTCGATGATCGAGAAAAGGAAATGATGTACGAGGCCATGCCACAACCGCTTGGCATGGGAAAAACACAAGCAAAGGGCCACAAAACTACCCTTGCCATCCAATAGGCAAAAATGGCATGACACCACCAATGCTTGGTCTAGCTGAGACTGCACACGAAACCTCCGTAGCCACCACCCTAACGGGATGTTGCTTGATTTAGGGATTTGTTCCTAGGGTCTTTGGTAGCATGGGCTATATTAACAGGCTTGGCCAATCCAAGTTATTTTTATGGTCAATGATAAAGGACCACAGGACTACCAAATACTCAAGAGACTTGGCTAGACTAAGCTAGTGATTGTAGCTTCTGCTTACACCATTTTAAGGAGCTGTTGGCTGATTTAGGCACTTGGTCTGGGGTTTAGGACAGCATCAATCATAGGCATGGGCTTGAGCTCGACATAATTAAGCCCTTGTTCTACATGCAAACCAACCAGTAAAGGCCATAAGCTCCTACAAGTCATCAAAGCAACTAGTTGCTTGACAACATGACCAGAAGGCATGCATGGCCTGAATCTTGCTCTAGGGACATTGCCATGGATGTTTACAATAACAAGCCTATCATGCACACCTACTCCTTCATGGGGGAAAAAGGGGGACCAAACAACCACCCCTAAAAGGCATGATAGATTTTACAGATATGTTAGTAGTAGACATTAAAGTGTCTATAATGGGGAACTTCTTTCAAATAGGCATATCTTGCACAAGGGTTTGTAGGTGTTGATGGTTGTTAAGGCATGTGCCTGCACCAAGGCCCAGCATGTGCTGATGGTGTTCGAGGTAAGTGCCCGTAGCAAAGGCCAGCATATGTCGACAGTGTTTGAAGTAACTACTTACACCAAAGGTCATTTTCTACCAATACTAATCGAGGCATGTGCCTTCACCAAGGGCCAGCATGTACCAATGGTGGTCAAGGCAATTGCCCATACCAAAGCCAACTAGTGCCAGTGGTGGTCAAGGTAGGTGTCCTTACCAAAGGCCAGCTTATGTTGATGATAGTCAAGACATATGCCCACACCATGTGCCAGCATGTGCTGATGATGGTCGAGGCCTTGGCTAAAGTTTGATTCTGGGCCCTGATGCACATGCCAGGCTTGGGCATGTATTGCTGTCACATTTTTTGCCTAGGGCACCATCACCGAAAGATTGTTGGAGAACCTAGTCAATGGTATTAAGGGTTTCAATGATTGGGGAATGGGGCAGAGGGTGTGTGCACATGATGTATAATGGGTGCTAGTCCTTAGCCCTTATATTGGCCTCTTATCCCTCAAGGAACCTAAACAACTAACAACCCCTTAAAAAAGCATAAGAGCTTTTACAAGTTTACAATCAGTAGCCATTCAAGTGTCTAAAATGTGATGCTTTTTTTGAATGGCCATAAGATCTTCTACACTTTGAGTTCTTAGTTGAATTTTATTACGGATTCCTATAAAAATACAAGGATCACGTATACTAAATTTAGGGCCAAAACTCCTTTTAAATGAATTTTAAAAAATCCCAAACCATGAAAAATTTTAAAATTATGAAAAATAGAAAATGAATCATCTTGCCATGAAACTTCACATGGAGGCATAGGGGACCGTTATATGAATTTACAAGCCATAAAAATGGTATTGGCATGGCAAAAATATAAAGATGTGCTTGAACCCAACTATTGTCCAGTCATGGTCTACATGATGCATGGCCCAACATGTGCCAATAATATTTGAGGGAACTACCTGCACTAAGGGCCAGCATGTGTCGATGGTAATCAAAGCATGTGCCAAGACCAAGAGCCTACATGTCTCAATGGCAGTTGAGGCATGTGCATATGTCATAGTCTATAAGCTGGTCCAAGCCTAAGAGTTCTTTTCGAGTAGAGAAACAGTTCCAATTCTAGTAGGACAAGGTTTGAAAGCTAAAGGGACCAAGCCTTGAGGTGTACTAGAGGTCCAAGTCATGGGGAACTAGCCTAGAACAAAGGAATAGGTAGTGCTCAAGACTCTAAAGGCTTGGGCCTAGTGTTTGGGTTTGACAGAATTGAGCTAGGCCTAGGGGTGTGTGTGTGTGTTGGTTAGCATTTTATGAATTTACAGGCAGTGATCAAGACTCTAGAGGATTGGCTCAATGTTCAAGTTTGGCAGAATTGAGCCAAGCCTAGGTGTGGGTGTTGGTTAGCGTTTTATGAATTTACAAGCCATAAAAATGGCATTTGCATGGTAAAAATATGAAGATGTTCCTATGTCACTAGTCGAGACTCAAGCTTCAGGCTCGGACAACTCCAAGACACAAGAATGGACTCTTCCATATCCCAAATTAGCCTAACATAAAAAATGGTGCATAGACACTTTAGACTACAAGGCTTGGCCACCTAGTATGTTACGAAATAAGGCCATAACAAATGCTTGCAGAAAGGTTAACAAAAGAATAAAACAAAGTTTAAGGCAAAAGTAAGGATGTTATTACTTAATGGTTCTAGTGTGTGTACAGTGAGGGTGAGAATCTCTCTATTTATAATTGAATCCCCCTTACAATTAGTGCCAAGATACATTTCTAAACTTTGGGGATTACGCTGGCTTGAATCCTATGATTTTAGGAGATAAGATACAATTCTTGATTTTAAAGGATTGGTATTGCTGCACAATCTTTGACTTGCTAAAATCGTGCTAATTATCGGGCCTTTTAGAAGCCCCAAAAACTGATCCTCCCAGGATTGTGTTCAGGTGTGCCCACACCTGGGCTCGATTGTGTACCTACTCCTTGACCATCAATGCTTTCACCTAGGTTTGATTAGATGCTTGTGCAATGCTCACCAATACCTACCCCTGGGCCTAGCTCAATCTTACGAAACCTGAACACCTTTCCTAGGCCTCTAGAGTCTTTATCACTACCTGCCCCATTATTTTAGGCTAGTTCCCCATGACCTAGACATCTAGTGAACCTCAGGGCCTGGTCCTCTTGAATGTCAAACTTTATCTCACTAGAACTTGAACTACTATTCAACTTGAAGAGAACCCTTTGGCTTGTACTAGCTTATGAACCATGACACTTGAACCCACCTACTACTTGGTTGTCGTGCACATGGTGCATGGCCTAGAATGTACTGATAGTGTTCGAAGGAACTGCTCGCACAAAGGGTCAGTATGTGCCAATGATGGTTGAAGCATGTGCTAAGACCAAGGGCCAACATTTCCCAATGGCAGTCGAGGCATGTGCATGTGCCATGGTTTGCAAGCTAGTCCAGGCTTAGAGGATTTTTTTTAGTTGAGCAACAATTCTAATTCTAGCGAGATAAAGTCTGATAGCCAGGGGGACCAAGCCTTGAGGCATACTAGAAGTTTAGGTCATAGGGAACTAGCCCAAAATAGTGGTAAGGGTAGTGATCAAAACTCCAACGGCTCAAGCACGATGTTCAAGTTTAGTGGAAATGAGCCAAGCCAAGGTGCAGGAGCTAGTAAGCATTATATGAATTTATAAGCCATGACAATGGCATTACCATAGGCAAAATATGAAGATGTGCTTGAACCCATCTACTACTCGATTGTGGTGCACATAGTATGTGACCTAAGCCCAGGATACTTATGCTTGATGTGTGGCCTAGCATATGCCATTGGTGTTCAAGGGAACTGCTTGCACAAAAGGCCAGCATGTGCCAATAGTGGTTGAAAGATGCACGAGGGCCAAGGCCAACATCTTTTAATGGTGGTCAAGGCATATGCATGTGTCATAATTCATAAGTCGATCTAAGCCTAGGGTTCTTTTTTAGTCAAGAAGCAATTCTAGTTCTAATAGGAAAGGGTTCGATTACGAGGGGGACCAGGCCTTGAAGCCTACTAGAGGCCCAGGTCATAAGGAACTAGCCTAAAATAATGGTACAAGTAGTGATCAAGACTCTAGAGGCTTAAGACATAGTGTTCAAGTTTGGCAAAATTGAGCCAGCCCTAAGTGCAGGCACTAGTGAATGCTTATGTGAGTTTATAGGCTATAAAAATGGCATTGGCATGGCAGAAGTGTGAAGATGTGCTAGAACCCACCGACTGGCCAATCATGGTATGCATTGTGTGAGGCTCGGGCCCAAGATACTCATGTGTGATGTACGGCCTAGCATATGTCGATGGTGTTCAAGGGAATTGCTTGCACAAAGGGCCAACATGTGCTATTGGTGGTTGAAGTATGTGCCAAGACCAAGGGCCAACATATCCTGATGGTGGTCCAGACATGTACTTGTGTCATGGTTTGCAAGCTAGTCCAGGCCCAAGGGTTTTCTCTAAGTTGAGGAACGGTTCCAATTCTAGCAGAAAAGGGTCTAACTACTAAGGGGACTAGGCCTTGAACCTACTAGAGGCCCAGGTTGTGAAGCACTAGAGAAGAATAGAGGTATGGGCAGTGATCAAAACTCTAAAGGCTCAAGCACGGTGTTTGGGTTCCATGAAATTGAGCCAGCCCTAGGTGCAGGCGCTGGTGAGCGCTTAGATGAATTAACAAGCCATTAAAATGGCATTCGCATGGCAAAATTGTGAAGATGTGCTTGAACCCACCAACTGCTTGATAGTAGTGTGCATGGTATGTGGTCTAGGCCTAGGATACCATGCTTGGTGTGTGGCCTAGCATATGCCAATAGTGTTCAAGGGAACTACTTATACAAAAGGCTAGCATGTGTCGATAGAGGTCAAAACATGTGAAAAGACTAAGGGCCAACATGTCTTAATAGTGGTCAAGGCAAGTGCATGTGTCATGGTCTAAAAGCTGGTCAGGCCCAAATGTTCTCTCCGAGTTAGGAGCAATTCCAATTCTAATAAGAAAGGGTCTGATTGCCAAGGGGACTAAGCCTTAAAGCCTACTGGAGGCCCAGGTTATGAGGCACTAGCCTAGAATAGTGGTATGGGCAGTGATCAAAACTCTAGAGGCTTAGGCACAGTGTTTAAGTTTTATAGAATTGAGCCAAGCTCAGGTGTAGGTACTGGTGAGCACTTAGATGAATTAAGGCATGTGCATGTGTCACGATCTGCAAGCTAGTCCAAGCCCAAAGGTTCTCTCTAAGTTGATGAACAGTCTTAATTCTAGTATGACAAGGTTCGACTACCAAGCAAACCAAGCCATAAGGCTTACTAGAGTCCTAGGTCATAGGGAACTAACCCAAAATAGTGGTATGGGCAGTAATCAAGACTCCAGAGACACAAGAAAGGTTTTCAAGTTTGGTAGAATTGAGCTAGGTCCACGTGCATTCACTTGTGAGCAATGTGCGATCACACAGTCAGACCCAGGTGCAGGCACTAATGATCAAGGTACGAGCGCATGATCAAACCCATGTACGGGATTGCCTAAACATAGTCCTAGAATGATCAGATTTGTGGGCTTCTAGAATGCCTAATACTATAGCACAATCTTTGACAAGCTAGAATTATGCTAAGCACTTGAGTTTCATAGGTTGACAATTTTTGACAAGTGCCAGCATCTAGCGATGGTGTCCGAGGTAGCATCCTGAACTAAGGGGCTAGCATTTGCTGATGGTATTCAAGGAAACAATAGGCCAACATCTGCCAATGGTGTTGGATGCGATTGCCCACCCAAGGGCCAAGTGCTGTCAATGGTGTACAGGTAGAACTAATCCAAGGGCTAGCCGCACCAAGGGTGAGCCTATTCCTATAACAAATACCAAAGGCATTTGGTTGTCATTTACTTGGATGCTTAAGGTAGGGATGTCATCCACCAGCCCAATCGATTGCAATGGAGAACAGCATTCATCCCCTACCCCAAAGAGGTATGGTGTAAAAAAATAAAGTGAATAGACTTCAATTAGTGTAAAGGGAAAGGACGAATCGAAGCAACAAAGGGCTAAATCTTAGTGGATCATGGCAAAGTGGCCGAAAGGCTACTCTACCACTTATAGTACTCCATCACATAATTAAGTCATCTGTAAAGGATTCTACTTATCATTTTGTGGGAATTAAGCTCTAAGGAGGCCCGCATAATTTGTTCACCTTAGAGGCTGCAACTATAACATGTACCTTTGGGGGCCATAGGCTTTTACTGTGGTTGACAATCGGGTCACAAGCGCATGCATCGCTTCTAGCCTAGATTGTAACTTAGAGGTGTTTAGTCAAAATCTAGCGTGTGGTAGCTTTGCACCATTGACCTTTGAACCAAACATGATGACCGATTGTGTGAATCAATAGTTCCTCTCTACTAGGTTGAATTACTATTGTGACATTGCCATCAATAAGGTAAGACTAACCTATCTCACGATGGTCTAAACCCAGCTCATGTTCTCTATTAGTGGGTGAACAATCCAACACTTGGTGAATTCGGCTTCTCAATGATAAGAAAAGTTGGCATCGAAGGATCAAAAAGCAATGTTGCTATGCATGCTTAGCTACCACTAGCTAGTTATCCCTATGGTAACTTTTTTGACACCCCTAGCTTCAAATTCCAAAGGTATAAAGGATTGATAGGCCATGCTTTCATAATTCATATTCGTACTGGAAATCAGAATCAAATGAGTGTTTACCCTTTTGTTCCACATATGTTTTCTATTCTCATTGAGCTTATCTTAGGACACCTACATTATCTTTTAACAAATTTGCCTTCCCAGCCAAACTCCCCACCTAACAATGTTTTTTACCTAGATTGACTAACTGAGGCCAGCTTTGGGTCCAAAAAAAAAGGTCGTGCCCCGCTTTCGATTCATAGAATAAGTACAATAACGTTAAAAGTAGTAGTATTTCAATTTCATCCGAGGTCTCCCACTTATCCTACACCTTTCAAGTGATTTCACAAAGTTAGACTAAAGTCAACTTAATAAGGTCTTCTCTCTCTGTTGATTCTACCAAGCACATTCCCTTAGTTTTTAAATCTTTTATTAATTTTTGAAATATTAATAAATTAGTATTATTTTATTTTGAATAATTTTGTATGAATAGAAACAATTATTTTCTGACAAAACAAAATATAATAACAATTTGATATAGATAATAGTTCAAATGGACATGAGTATTTAAGCTTGTTTTGTGAAAAAATTTATTTTTTAAATTTCCAACTTATTAATTTTTAAAATATTAATAAATTAGTATTATTTTATTTTGAATAAACTTGTATGAATAGAAACAATTGTTTTATGATAAAACAAAAGATCATAATGATTTGAAATAAATAATTGTTCAAATAGTCATAACTATTTGAACTTGCTCGATAAACAAATTTATTTTTTAAATCTTTTACTTATTAATTTTTGGAATTTTAATAAGTTAGTATTATTTCATTTCAAATAAGCTTTTATGAACAGAAACAATTGGTTTTTGACAAAAAAAATGTCATAACAATTTGAAATAGATAATTGTTTAAATAGTTATAACTATTTGAAAATGTTTAGAAAATATATTTATTTTTAAATTTTTACTTATTAATTTTTGAAATATTAATAAATTTTTATTATTTTATTCGAAATATGCTTGCATGAATAGAACCAAATGTTTTATGAGAAAACAAAATATCATAATATTTTAAAATAGATAATTGTTCAGATAGTCATAGCTATTTGAACATGTTTGGTAACAAGATTTATTTTTTAATTCTCTTTCTCATTAATTTCTAGAATATTAATAAATTAGCATTATTTTATTTCAAATAAGCTTATATGAACTGAAACAATTGTTTCATTACAAAACAAAATGTCACAATGATTTGAAATAGATAATAATTCAGATAGTCATAACTATTTGAAGATGTTAGGTAACAAGATTCCTTTTTTAATTCTCTTTCTCATTAATTTTTGGAATATTAAAAAATTAGTATTATTTTATTTCAAATAAGCTTATATGAACTAAAATAATTGTTTTATTACAAAACAAAACATCACAATGATTTGAAATAGACAATTATTCAAATAGTTATAACTAGTTGAACTTGTTCAAAAAACATTTTTATTTTTTAAATATTCTACTTATTAATTGTCAAAATATTAATAAATTAATATTTTGTTAATCAAAATAAACATGTATGATAGAAAGAATTATTTTATGATAAAACAAAAAGTCATACCGATTTGAAATAAATAATTTTTCAAATAGTCATAAAGATTTGATATTGTTCAATAAATAGATTTATTTTTTAAATCTTTTACTTATTAATTGCCTTAATATTAATAAATTTGTATTATTTTATTCAAAATAAGCTTGTATGAACAGAAAAAAAACATTTTATGACAAAACAAAAGGTTATAGTGATTTCAAATAAATAATTGTCAAAATAGTCAAAATTATTTAAACTTGTTTGACAAACAGATTTATTTTTTTAATCTCTTAATTATTAATTTTCATAATATTAATAACTTAGTATTATTTTTTTCAAATAAGCTTGTATGAATTGAAATAATTTTTTTATGACAAAAGAAAATGTCATAACCATTTGAAATAGATAATTAGTCAAATAGTCATGACTATTTGATCTAGTTCGGTAAGCATATTTATTTTTTAAATTTTTTACTTATTAATTGTTGAAATATTAATAAATTCATATTATTTTAATCTGAATAAGCTTATATGAACAAAAACTATTGTCTTATAACAAAAAAAAGGTCATAACAATTTGAAATAAATAATTGCACAAATAGTCATAACGATTTGAACTTGTTCAGTAATTTTTTAAATTTTTTACTTATTAATTGTCTTAATATTAATAAATTTGTATTATTTTATTCGAAATAAGTTTGTATGAATAGAAAAAAATCATTTTATGATAAAACAAAAGGTTATAGCAATTTCAAATAGATAATTGTTCAAATAGTCATAATTATTTAAACTCGTTTCTTAAATATATTCATTTTTTAAATCTCTTAATTATTAATTTTTAGAATATTAATAGCTTAGTATTATTTTATTTCAAATAAGCTTATACGAATCAAAATGATTTTTTTATGACAAAACAAAAGGTCATAATGATTTGAAATAGATAATTATTCAAATAGTCATGACTATTTGATCTAGTTCGGTAAGCATATTTATTTTTTAAATTTTTTACTTATTAACTGTTGAAATATTAATAAATTGGTATTATTTTAATTCAAATAAGCTTGTATGAACAAAAACTATTGTTTTATAATAGAACAAAAAGTCATAACAATTTGAAATAAATAATTGCTCAAATAATCATAACTATTTGAACTAGTTTGATAAACAGATTTATTTTTTAAATCCTTTATTAATTTTTGAAATATTAATAGATTAGTATTCTTTTATTTCAAGCAAACTTACATGAACAAAAACATTTGTTTTATGATAGAACAAAAGGTCATAGCTATTTGAAAAAGATAATTGTTCAAATAATCATAATTATTTAAACTGGTTAGGTAAATAGAATTACTTTTTAAATCTCTTACATATTAATTTTTTAGTATGAATAAATTCATTTTATTTTATTCCAAATAAGTTAGTGTGAATTGAAAAAATTGTTTTATGACAAAACAAAAATGATTTGAAATAGATAAAGGTTCATATAGTCTTAACTATTTGAACTAGTTTAGCAAACAAATTTATTTTTTAAATCTCTCAGTTATTAATTTTTGGAATATTTTTATATTAGTATTATTTTATTTTGAATAAGCTTGTATAAACAGAAATAATTGTTTTACGACAGAACAAAAGGTTATAACCATTTGAAGTATACAATTATTCAAATAGTCATAATATTTAAATTGGTTCGTTAAATAAATTTATTTTTTAAATCTCTTATTAATTTTTGAGAGATTAATAAATTACTATTATTTTATTTTGAATAAACTTTGTATAATAAAAAACAATTGTTATATAACTAAACAAAAGGTTATAACAATTTAAAATAGATAATTGTTGAAATAGCCACAATTATTTGAACTGATTTGGTAAATCGATTTACTTTTTAAATCGCTTACTTATTAATTTTTGAAATATTAGTAAATTAGTATTATTTTATTTTGAATAAAGCTTTTATGAATTGAAACAATTATTTTATGACAAGACAAAAGGTCATAATGATTTTAAATAGACAATTGTTCAAATAAGCATAACTATTTGAATTTGTTTGGTAAACTAATTTATTTTTTTAAACCATTGCTTATTAATTTTTGAAATATTAAGAAATTAGTATTCTTTTATTTTGGATAAGCTTTTGTAAACTGAAACAATTGTTTTATATCAAAACAAAATGTCATAATGATTTTAAATAAATAATTGTTCAAACAGTAATCACTATTTGAACTTGTTCGATAAACAGATTTATTTTTTCAAAATTTTCCTTATTAATTTTTCAAATGTTAATAAATTTGGATTATTTTATTTCGAATAAGATTGTAAGATATGAAACAAATATTTTCTAACTAAACAAAAGGTTAGAATGATTTAAAATATATAGTTATTCTAATAGTTTTAACTATTTGAATTGGTTCGGCAAAGACATTTATTTTTTAAATCTCGTACTTATTAATTTTTGAAATATTATTAAATTAGTATTATTTTTAACTAAATAAGCTTTATGATCAAAAACAATTGTTTTATGACAAAACAAAGATCTTGACGATTTGGATTGATAATTGCTTAAATAGTCATAATTATCTGAACTAATTCGGTAAACATATTTATTTTTTAAATCTCTTACTTATTAATTTTTGAAATATTAATAAATTAGTATTATTTTATTTCGAATAAGCTTGTATGATAAAAAACAATTGTTTCATGACAAAACAAAAGGTCATAACAATTTGAAATAGATAATCGTTCATATAGTCTTACTATTTGAAATGGTTTAGCAATTTGCTTTATTTTTTAATTTTCTTGGTTATTAAGTGCCAAAATATTATTAAATTAATATTATTTTATTTTGTATAAAATAGTATGAATAGGACCAATTGTTTGATGACAAAATAAAAGGTTATAATGAATTGGAATAGATAATTATTCAAATAGTCAAAACTATTTGAAAGGGTTTAGTAAACAGTTTTACTTTTTAAATCTCATACTAATTAATTTTCTAAATATTAATAAAAGGTTAGAATCATTTGAAATAGATAATTATTTTAATGGTCTCAACTATTTGAACTAGTTTAGCAAATACATTTATTTTTTAAATCTTTCACTAATTTTTGGAATATTATTAAACTAATATTATTTTTATTCGAATAAGCTTGCATGATTAGAAACAATTGTTTTATGAGAAAACAAAAATCATAAAGATTTGAGAATGATATTTTTCAAATAGTCATAACTATTTGAACTAGTTCAAAAAATAACTTTAGTTTTAAATCTCTTGCTTATTAATTTTTGAAATATTAATAAAGTAGTATTATTTTATTTTGAATAAGTTTTTATGAAATGAAATAATTGTTTTATGACAAAACAAAAGGTTATAACACCTTTAAATAGATAATTGTTCAAATAGTCAAATCTATTTAAACTTATTTGATAAATAGATTTATTTTATTTAAATCTCTTGCTCATTAATTTTTTGAATATTAATAAATTATAATTATTCTATTCTGAATAAGCTTGTATGAACTGAAATAATTGTTTTATGAATAAACAAAAGGTAAGAATGATTTGAAATAGATAATTGTTCTAATAGTCTTAACTATTTGAATTGGTTCAATTAACACATTTATTTTTCAAAGCTCTTATCAATTTTTGGAATATTATTAATTTAGCAATATTTTACTCATAATAAGCTTGTATGAACAGAACCATTTGTTTTATTACAAAAAAATATCATAATAATTTGAGATAGATAATTATTCAAATAGCCATAAGTATTTGAATCGGTTCGATAACCAGATTTAATTCTTAAACTCTTATTAATTTTTGAAATATTAATAAACTAATATTATTTTATTCTGAATAATTTTGTATGAATAGAAACAATCATTTTATGACAAAACAAAATGTCATTAAGATTTGACATAGATAATAATTCAAATAGACATGACTATTTGAACTTGTTCAGTAGGCAAATTATTTTTTAAATCTCCAACTTATTAATTTTAGAATATTAATAAATTAGTATTATTTTATTTTAAATAAAATTTTATGAATAGAAACAATTGTTTTATGACAAAACTAAAGACCAATATGATTTGAAATAAATAATTACTTGAATGGTCGTAACTATTCGAACTCGTTCAATAAACAAGTTTATTTTTTAAATCTTTTTTACTTATTAATTTTTGGAATTTTAATAAATTAGTATTATTTTATTCTGAATAAGCTTTTATGAATGAAACAATTGGCTTATACAAAATAAAAGTTTCTAAAATTTAAATAGATAATTGTTCAAATTATAACATTTGAAAATGTTCAGACATATTATTTTGTTAAATTTTATTTAAAATTTATTCAGAAATTAACACTATTTATATAAATTCAAATGGTCATAAAGATTTAAAATAACTTGTTCGAGTAATTTATTAGAATATTACTATTAAGTCATTATTATTAAAAATTTGTATTATTTTATTCAAAATAATTGTATTTAGAAAAAAAATCATTTTATGACATAAACTGTTATACATTTAAAATAATAATTGTTCAAAATCATAATTATTTAAATTGGAAACAAATTCATTTTTAAATCTCTATAATTATTAATTTAAGAATAATTACTTAATAGTATTTTATTTTGAATAACTTATATGAATCGAAATGATTTTTTTATGACAAAACAAAAGGTCATAATGATTTGAAATAGATAATTATTCAAATAGTCATGACTATTTGATCTAGTTCGATAAGAATATTTATGTTTTAAATTTTTAAGTTATTAATTGTTGAAATATTAATAAATTGGTATTATTTTAATCCAAATAAGCTTGTATGAACATAAACTATTGTTTTATAACACAACAAAAAGTCATAACAATTTGAAATAAATAAATGCTCAAATAGTCATAACTATTTGAACTGGTTTGATAAATATTAATAAATTAGTATTATTTTATTTTGAACAAACTTATATTAACAAAAAAAATTGTTTTATTACAAAATAAAAAGTAATAATAATTTGAAATAGATAATTGTTTAAATAGTTATAATTATTTGAACTAGTTCTGTAAATAGAATTATTTTCTAAATCTCTTATAAATTTTTGAAATATTAATAAATTAGTTTTACTCTATTCCGAATAAATTTCTACAAGCTGAAATAATTATTTTATGACAAAACAAAATGTCATAACAATTTGAGTTAAATAATTGTTTATATAGTCATAACTGTTTGAATTCGTTTAGCAAACATATTTATTTTTTAAATTTCTTAGTTATTAATTTTCAGAATATTACTAAATTAGTATTATTTTATTTCGAATAAGCTTGTATGAATAGAAACAATTGTTTTATTATAGAATAAAATGTTATAACAATCTAAAATAGATAATTGTTGAAATAGTTATAACTATTGGAACTGGTTTGGTAAAAAGATTTATTTTTTAAAAACAATTGTTTTATGACAAACAAAAGGTAATAATAATTTGAAATAAATAGTTGTTTAAATGGCCATAATTATTTGAACTTATTTAGTCAACTGATTTATTTTTTAAATCTCTTAGTTATTAACTTTCAGAATAATAATAAAGTAGTATTATTTTCTTTTGGATAAGCTTTTATGAACTAAAAAGAATTATTTATGACAAAACAAAAGGTCATAATGAACTAAAAAGAATTATTTATGACAAAACAAAGATCGTAATGATTTGAGATTAATATTTGTTCAAATAGTCATAACTATTTGAACTAGTTCAAAAAAACTTTAGTTTTAAATCTTTTGTTTATTAATTTTTTAAATATTAATAAAGTAATATTAGTTTATTTCGAATAAGTTTTTATGAAATGAAACAACTGTTTTATGACAAAACAAAAGGTCATAATGACTTTAAATAGATAATTGTTCAAATAGTCAAATCTATTTGAACTTGTTTGATAAATAAATTTATATTTTTTAAATCTCTTGCTCATTAATTTTTCAAATGTTAAAAGATTACAATTATTTTATTCTGAATAAGTTTGTATAAACTGAAATAATTGTTTTATAACTAAACAAAAAGGTCATAACGATTTGAAATAGATAATTGTTATAATAGTCTGAACTATTTAAACTGGTTCAACAAACACATTTATTTTTCAAAGCTCATATTAATTTTTGGAATATTATTAAATTAGTATTATTTTAATCTAAATAAGCTTGTATGAAAAGAAACAATTGTTTTATGACAAAATAAACATCATAACGATTTGAGATAGATAATCATTCAAATAGTAATAACTATTTAAACTGTTTTGGTAAATAGATTTAGTATTAAATCTCTTATTAATTTTCAAAATATTAATAAATTAGTATTATTTTATTTTGAATAATTTTGCATGAATAGAAACAATTATTTTATGACAAAACAAAAAGTCATAATGTTTTGAAATAGATAATTATTCATATAGATATGACTATTTTAACTTATTTGGTAAATAGATTTATTTTTTAAATCTTCTACCTATTAATTTTAAAATATTAATAAATTAGTATTATTTTGTTTTGAATAAACTTGCATGAATAGAAACAATTGTTTTATGATAAAACAAAATATCATAACTATTTGAAATAAATAATTGTTCAAACAAGTATAAATATTTGAACTTGCTCGGTAAACAGATTTATTTTTAAATCTTTTACTTATTAATTTTTAGAATATTAATAAACTAGCATTACTTATTTTGAATACACTTGTATGAATAGAAACAATTGGTTTATGACAAAATAAAAGGTCATAATTATTTAAAATAGATAATTATTCAGATAATCATAACTATTTAAATGTATTCAGAAAACATATTTATTTTTTAAAATTTCACTTATTAATTTTTGGAATATTACTAAATTTATATTATTTTATTTGAAATAAGCTTATGTGAACATAAATAATTATTTTATGAAAAAACAAAATATCATAATGATTTGAAATAGAAAATTATTTATATAGCCATAACTATTGGAACTTGTTTGGTAAATAAATTTATTTTATAAATCTCTTACTCATTAATTTTTGAAATATTAATAAATTAGTATTATTTTATTTCGAATTAACCTATATGAACTGATATAATTGTTTTATGATGAAATAAAAGGTCATAACAATTTAAATAGATAATTATTCAAATAGTTATGATTATCGGAACTTGTTCAATAAACATATTTATTTTTAAAATCTATTACTTATTAATTGTCAAAATATTAATAAATTAATATTATTTTAATTCGAATAAGCTTGTATGAACAAAAACAATTATTTTATGACAAAACAAAAAAGTCATAATGATTTGAAATAAATAATTGTTCAAATAGTCACAACTATTTGAATTTATTCGGTAAACATAGTTATTTTTTAAATCTTTTATTTATTAATTATATGAATATTAATAAATTTGTATTATTTTAATTGAAATAAGGTCGTATGAATAGAAAAAATTATTTTATGACAAAACAAAAGTTTATAGCTATTTGAAATAGGTAATTGTTCAAATAATCGTAACTATTTGAACTTGTTCGATAAACAGATTTAGTTTTTAAATCTCTTACTTAATTTGTGAAATATTAATAAATTAGAATTATGCTATTCTGAATAGGCTTGTATGAATAGAAACAATTGTTTTGTGACAAAATAGAAGGTCATAACGATTTGAAATAGGTAATTGTTCAATCAAATATAACTATTTGCATTGGTCAAGCCAACAGATTTATTTTTTAAATCCATTACTTATTAATTTTTAGAATATTAATAAATTAGCATTATTTTATTCCAAATAAAATTGTATCAATAGAAATAATTGTTTTATGACAAAACAAATGGTCATAACGATTTAAACTAAATAATTATTCAAATTGTTATAACTAATTGAACTAGTTTGGTAAACAAATTTATATTTTAAATCTCTTAATAGTTTTTAAAATATTAATAAATTAATATTATTTTATTCCAAAAAAACTTATATTAACAAAAACATTTGTTTTATGACAAAACAAAACGTCATAATGATTCAGAATAGATAATTATTCATACAGCCTTTACTATTTGAACTAGTTTGGCAAACAAATTTTTTTAAAAAATCTCTTAGTTATTAATTTTCATAATATTGTTAGATTAGTATTATTTTATTTTGAATAAGCTTGTATGAACATAAATAATTGTTATATAACAAAACAAAAGGTTATAATGATTTGAAATATATAATTGTTCAATAGTTATAACTATTTGAACTAGTTCGCTAAATAGATTTATTTTTTAAATCTCCTACTCATTAATTTTTGAAATATTAATAAATTAGTATTATTTCATTCCGAATATGCTTATATGATGAAAAACAATTGTTTTATGAAAAAACAAAAGTTCATAACAATTTGAAATAGATAATTGTTCAAATGGCCACAATTATTTGAACTGATTCAATAAATTGATTTATTTTTTAAATCTCCAACTTCTCAATTTTTAAAATATTAATAAAGTAATATTATTTTATTTTGGATAAGCTTTTATGAATTGAAACAATTGTTTTATTATAAAACAAAAGGTCATAATGATTTTAAATTGATAATTGTTCAAATGGTCATAACTATTTGAATTTGTTTGAGAAACATATATATTTTTTAAAATTTCTTATTAATTTTTTTAATGTTAATAAAATAATATTATTTTATTTTGAATAAGCATGTATGAACTAAAATAATTATTTTATGACTAAACAAAAGGTTAGAACGATTCGAAATAGATAATTGTTCTAATATTCTTAACTATTTGAATTGATTCGGCAAATACATTTACTTTTTAAATCTATTGCTTATTAATTTTAGAATATTATTAGTTTAGCAATATTTTACTTCGAATAAGCTTGTATGGATAGAAACAATTGTTTTATAACAAAACAAAGATCATAATGATTTGAGATAGATAATTGTTCAAATAGTCATAATAATTTGAACTAGTTTGGTCAATAAATTTAGTTCTTAAATCTCTTATTAATTTTTGAAATATTAATAAATTAGTATTATTTTATTTTGAATAATATTGTATGAATAAAAACAATTGTTTTACGACCAAACAAAATATCATAATGATTTGAAATAAATAATAGTTCAAATGGATGTGACTATTTGAACTTATGTGATAAATAGATTAATTTTTTAAGTCTCCTACTCATTAATTTTATTATATTAATAAATTAGTATTATTTTATTCTGAATAAACTTGTATGAATAGAAACAATTATTTTATGAAAAAAACAAAGGTTTTATAATGATTTGATATAAATAACTGTTCAAATAGTTGTAACTATTTAAACTTGTCTTAAAAACAAATTTATTTTTTAAATCTTTTACTTATTAACCTTTGAAATTTTAATAAATTAATATTATTTTATTATGAATAAGCTTGTATGAAATAGAAACAATTGGTTTATGACAAAGAAAGGGTCATAACAATTTGAAATAAATAATTGTTCAAATAGTCATAAATTTTTAACAAGTTAATAAAACAGATTTATTTTTTAAATTTTAACTTATTAATTTCTAAAATATTAATAAATTTATATTATTTTATTCAAAATAAGCTTACATGAACAGAACCAATTGTTTTAAGATAAAACAAAAGGCCATAATGTTCTGAAATAGGTAATTGTTTAGATAGTCATAACTATTTAAACTTATTTGATATAAGATTCCTTTTTTAATTTTCTTACTCATTAATTTTTAAAATATTAATAAATCAGTATTATTTACTTCAAAGAAGCTCATATGAACTAAAACAATTATTTTTATTACAAAAGAAAAGGTCATAATGATTCGAAATAGATAATTATTCAAATAGTCATGACTATTTGAACTTGATCGATAAACATATTTATTTTTTAAATCTTTTACTTATTAATTGTCAAAATATTAATAAATTAAAATTATTCTAATCTGAATAAGTTTGAATGAACAGAAACAATTATTTTTATGATAAAACAAAAAGTCATAATAAGTTGAAATAAATAATTGCTTAAATAGTCATAACAATTTGAAACTTATTCGGTAAGCATATTTATTTTTTCAAATCTTTTATTAATTAATTATCTTAATGTTAATAAATTTATATTATTTTATTCAAAATAAAGCTTGTATTAACTGAAAAAAATTTTTATGGCAAGTCAAAAGGTTTTAAGCTTCTAAATAGGCAATTGTTCAAATTGTAATAACTACTTGAACTTGTTTGATAAACAGATTTTATTTTTTAAATCTCTTTCTTATTAATTTTTGAATGTTAATAAATTAGTTATTAATTTATTCTGAATAATCTTTATAGAACTGTAACAATTGTTTTATGACTAAACAAAAGGTCAAAACAATTTGAAATAAAATAATTATTCTAATCATCTTAACCATTTAAGCTGATTTGGTAAGCAAATTTATTTTTTAAATCTCTTATTCATTTGAACTATTATTAAATTAGTATTATTTTAATTCGAATAAAGCTTGTACAAACAAAATAATTATTTTATGAGAAACCAAAGGTCATAATGATTTTAAATAAATAACCATTCATTTAGTCTTAACTATTTGAACTTGTTTTGGCTATTAGATTTATTTTTTAATTTTCTTGGTTATTAAGTTTCAAAATATTATTAAATTAGTATTATTTTATTTCAAATAAAATAGTATCAACAGAACCAATTGTTTGATGATAAAATAAAAGGTTATAATGATTTGGAATAGATAATTATTCAAATAGTTAAAACTATTTAAAATGGTTTGGTAAATAGATTTACTTTTTAAATCTCTTATTGATTAATTTTCTAAATATTAATAAATTAGTAATAATGATTTGAAATTGATAATTGTTCAAATAGTCATAATCATTTGAATTGGTTCAGTAAATAAAATTATTTTCTAAATCTTTTACAAATTTTTGAACAATTAATAAATTAGTTTTACTCTATTTCGAATAAGCTTGTATAAGCTAAAATAATTGCTTTATGACAAAACAAAAGGTCATAACAATTTGAAATAAATAATTGTACATATAGTTAACTGTTTGAACTAATTTGGCAAATAGATTTATTTTTAAAATCTCTTAGTTATTAATTTTTAGGAATACTACTAAATTAGTATTATTTTATTTCAAAGAAGCCTGTAGAAACAGAAATAATTGTTTTATGATAGAACAAAAAGGTTATAACAATTTGAAATAGATAATTATTCAAATAGTCAAACATTGAACTTGTTTGTTAATAGATTATTTTAAATCCTTATTAATTCTTGATATTATTAAAATTAGTTTTATTTATTTCGAATAAGCTGAATGTTGAAAAATATTGTTAAGATAAAACAAAAGTAATATGATTCGAAATAGAGTTGTTTCAAAAACATTCTCCTGAACATATTTCGATAAATTAATTATTTTAAATTCCTAAACTTTTGAAATATTAATAAAATAGTATTATCTTATTTTGGAATAAGTTTAAGAACTAAAAACAAGGTTTAGACAAAAAAAAGTCATAATGATTTAAATATATAATTGTTCAAATAGCATAACTATTAACTTGTTAGAAACTAAATTTAATTTCAAATCTTTTGCTTAAATTTTTGAATTTAATAAATTAGTATTATTTATTCGATTAAGCTTTATAAACTGAGCAATTATAAATGATAAACAAAGGTTATAACATTTGAAATAGATAATTCTAGTAGTCTAACTATTTAAACTAGTTCAAAATATATTTATTTTTTAAATCTCTTATTAATTTGAAATATTATAAATTAGTTTTATTTTATTTCTAAAATATTGTATATTAAAACAATTGTTTTAGAAAATAAGCAATAACTATTTGAAATAGGTATGTTCAAATGGCATAATATTTGAATTGGTAAAATTTATTTTTAAATCTCTTATTACTAATTTAAAATATTAGTAGTAGTATTATTTATTTTGGATAAGTTTTTGAACTAAAACAATGGTTTTATGACAAAATAAAAGGTCATAATGATTTTAAATAGATAATTGTTTAAATAGTCATAACTATTTAAACTTGTTTAGTAAACAATTTTTTTAAATCTTTTGCATTAATTTTTCAAATTAATAAATTAGTATTATTTTATTTGATTAAGCTTGTATAAACTGAAATAATTATTTATGACTAAAAAAGGTCAAACAATTTGAAATAAATAATTATAGTATTAACTATTTGAATGGTTCAACAAACATTTATTTTTTAAATCTCTTTTAATTTTTGGAATATTATTAAATTAATATTATTTTAATCTAAAAGCTTGTATAAAGAAACAATTATTTTATGATAAAATAAAGATCATAATTATTTGAGATAAATAATTGTTTAAATAATCATAACTGTTTGAACTGTTTCCATAAACAAATTTAGTTTTTAAATCTCTTATTAATTTTCAAAATATTAATAGATTATCATTATTTTATTCTAAATAATTTTGCACAAATAAAAACAATTGTTTTATGACAAAACAAAAGGTCGTAACGATTTCAAATAGATAATTGTTCAAATGGACATAACTATTTAAACTTGTTCAATAAACAGATTTATTTTTTAAATCTCCTACCTATTAATTTTCATAATATTAATAAATTAGTATTTTTTTATTCCCAATAAACTTGTATGAATAGAAACAATTGTTTTATGACAAAACAAAAGAGCATAACTATTTTAAATAAACAATTGTTCAAACAGTCATAACTATTTGAAGTTGCTCGGTAAACAAATTTATTTTTTAAATCTTTTACTTATCAATTTTTAGAATATTAATAAACTAGTATTATTTTATTTCAAATACGATTGTATGAACAGAAACAATTAGTTTCTGACAAAATAAAAGGTCATAACTATTTGAAATAGATAATTGATCAAATAGTCATAACTATTAGAATGTGTTCAAAAATCTTTTTTTTTATTTTTACTCATTAATTTTTGGAATATTAAAAAATTTGTATTATTTTATTTAAAATAAGCTTGTACAAATAAAAAAATTGTTTTATAACAAAACAACAAAATAAAAGGTCATAACTATTTGAAATAGATAATTGATCAAATAGTCATAACTATTTGAATGTGTTCAAAAAAAAAAAATTTTTTTTTACTCATTAATTTTTGGAATATTAAAAAAATTGTATTATTTTATT
>NW_019167871.1:20245052-20302697 GCF_002303985.1 Durio zibethinus | reverse complement strand
TTGGTAAACTGATTTTTTTTTTAAATCTCTTTCTTATTAATGTTTTGAATGCTAATAATTAGTATTAATTTATTTCGAATAAGTTTATTAATTTTTTGAATGTTAATAAAATAGTATTATTTTAGACTAAAACAATTGTTTTATGACAAAACAAAATGTTATAAAGATTTGAAATAGATAATAGTTGAATGGAATGACTATTTGAACTTGTTCGAGAACAGATTTATTTTTTAAACCTCCAAATTATTAATTTTTAGAATATTAATAAATTAGTATTATTTTATTTTGAATAAACTTGTATGAATAGAAATAATTATTTTATGACAAGATAAAAGATCATAATATTTGAAATAAATAATTGTTCAAATAGTCATAACTATTTAAACTCACTCAGTAAATAGATTTATTATTTTCATATTCTATTTATTAATTTTGAAATTCTAAAAAATTAATATTATTTTATTCCAAATAAGCTTTTATGAACAAAACAATTAGTTTATGACAAAAGAAAAGATCATAACGATTTGAAATGGATAATTGTTGAAATAGTTATAACTATTTGAATGTGTACAGAAAATAAATTTATTTTTAAAATTTTTACTTATTAATTTTGTAATATTAATCAATTTATATTATTTTATTTGAAATAAGCTTGTAAGAAGAAAACCAGTTGTTTTATGACAAAATAAAAGGCCATAATATTTTGAAATAGATAATTGTTCATATAGTCATAACTATTCGAACATATTCGGTAAATAGATTAATTTTTAATTCTCTTACTCATTAATTTTTTAATATTAATAAATTAATATTATTTTATTTCAAAAAAGATTATTTGAACTGAAGCAATTGTTTTATTACAAAACAAAAAGGTCAAATGAGTTGAAATAGTTAATTATTCAAATAATCATTATTATTTCAACTTGTTCAACAAATATAATTATTTTTTAAATCTTTTACTTATTAATTATAAGAATATTAATAAATTAATATTATTTTAATTCGAACAACCTTGTATGAATAGAAACAATTATTTTATTACAAAAAAAAGTTATAACAATTTGAAATAAATAATTATTTAAATAGTCATAACATTTGACCTTATTCAATAAACATATTTATTTTTCAAATCTTTTACTTACTAATTATCCTAATATTAATAAATTTATATTATTTTATTTGAAATAAGCTTGTTCGATAAACAAATTTTTTTTAAATCTCTTAATTATTAAAATTTGAAATATTAATAAATTGGTATATTTTATTTTGAATAAACTAATATGAGCTTAAATAATCCTTTATGTCCAAACAAAAGGTCATAATGATTTGAAATAGATAATTATTCAAATAGTCATGACTTATTTGATATAGTTTAGCAAAACATATTTATTTTTTAATTTTTTTTGACTTATTAATTGTCAAAATATTAATAAATTAGTATTATTTTAATCTGAATAAGCTTGTATGAATAGAAACAATTATCTTATATTAGGATAAAAAGTCAATTGAAAAAAATAATTTATCAAATAGTCATAACTATTTAAACTGGTTTGATAAATAGATTTATTTTTTAAAATATTTTATTAATTTTTGAAATATTAATAGATTGGTATTACTTATTCTGAACAAACTTATATGAACAAAAACACTTGTTTTATGCAAAACAAAGGTCAAATGATTTGAAATAGATAATTGCTTCAAATAGTCATAATTATTTAAATTGGTTAGGTAAACATAAATATTTTTTATATCTCTTACTTAAGGTAAACATAATATTTTTTTATATTCTTACTTATTAATTTTTGAAATATTAATAAATTCATTTTATTTATTCCCAATAAGCTAGTATAAAACTGAAAATTATTTTATGATAAAACAAAAGGTCATAACATTTTGAAATGAATAATTATTCATACAGTCTTAAATATTTGACGAATGGTTCAATAAACAAATTTATTTTTAATTATCTTAGTTATGTAATTATAAAATATTAGTAGATTAGTATTATTTTATTCCGAATAAGCTTGTATTAATAGAAAATAATTGTTTGTGATAGAAACAAAAGGTTATAACAATTTGAAGTATACATTATTCAAATAGTTATAACTATTTGAACTAGTTTAGTAAACAATTTATTTTTTAAATCTCTTATTTATCAATTTTGAAAAATTAATAAATTAGTATTATTTTATTCTGATAAGCTTAAAATGATCAAAACATTTGTTATAGACCAAACAAAAGGTAATAACGATTTAAAATAGATAATTTTTAAAATGGCTATAATTATTTGAATGATTCGATAAACAGATTCACTTTTAAATCACTTATTACAATTTTTGGAATTTTAATAAATTTGTATTATTTTATTTTGAATAAGCTTGTACTATCTGAAACAATTTTTTATGACAAAAACAAAAGATCATAATGATTTTAAATGACAATTGTTCAATAGTAATAACTAGTTGAACTTCGTTCGATAAAATAGATTTATTTTTTAAATATCTTCTTATTAATTTTTTGAAATGTTAAATAATTAGTATTAATTTATTTCAATAAACTTATATGAACTGAAACAATTGTTTATAACAAACAAAGGTAAGAACGATTTCAAATGGATAATTGTTTTAATAGTCTTAACTATATGAATTGATTCAAAAAAAATTATTTTTTAAATCTCTTACTTATTAATTTCATAAATATTATTAAATTCATATTATTTTAATCTGAATAAGCTTGTACGAACAAATTTTTTTTTTAAGATAAAACAAAAGGTCATAATGATTTGAAATATGATAATCGTTCATATAGTCTTAACTATTTGAAACTCGTTCAAGCAATTAGATTTATTTTTTTAATTTTTTGGTTATGAAGTTTCAAAATATTATTAAATTACATTATTTTATTTCAAATAAATAGTATGTAATAGAACCAATAGTTTGATGACAAAATAAAAAGTTAAAATGATTTAAAATAGATAATTATTCAAATAATAAAACTTTTTGAAATTATTTGGTAAACAGATTTACCTTTTAATTCTCTTACTAATTATTTTCTAAATATAAATAAATTAGTATTATTTTATTTAGAACATACTTATATAAACAAAAACAATTATTTTATGACAAAACAAAAACTAATAACAATTTGATATATTTTTCAAATACTTATAATTATTTGAATTGGTTCAGTAAATAGAATTATTTTTTAAACCTCTTACTTATAAAATTTAGAAATATTAAAAAATTAGTTTTATTTTATTTCGAATAAACTTGTATGAGCTAAAATAATATGATTTGAAATAGATAATTGTTCATATTGTCTTAACTATTTGAACTAATTTAGGAAGATTTTATTTTTTAAATCTCATAGTTATGAATTTTCATAATATTATTAAATTAGTATTATTTTATTTTGAATAAACTTGTATGAACATAAATAATTGATTTATGACAGAACAAAAGCTTATAACAATTTGAAATAGATAATTGGTCAAATAGTCATAACTATTTAAACTGGTTTGGTAAACAAATTTATTTTTTAAATCTCTTATCAATTCTTAAAATATTAATAAATTAGTATTTTTTTCCAATAAGCTTGAATGTTGAGAAACAATTGTTTTCTGATAAAATAAAAGGTAATAATGATTTGAAATATATAATTGTTCAAATGGCCATAATTATTTGAACTGATTTGGTAAATTGATTTATTTTTTAAATCTCTTGCTTATTAATTTTTGAAATATTAATAAAGTATTACTATTTTATTTTGGATAAGCTTTTATGAACTAAAACAATTGTTTTATGACAAAACAAAAGTTCATAATGATTTTAAATAGATAATTGTTCAAATAATCGTAACTATTTAAACTTGTTCAATAAATAGATTTATTTTTTTTCAATCTCTTGCTTATTTATTTTTGAATGTTAATAAATTAGTATTATTTTATTTTGAATAAGCTTGTATGAATTGAAACAATTATTTTATGACAAAACAAAATCTTAAAATGATTTGAAATCGATAATTATTCTAATAGTCTTAACCATTTGAACTAATTCAGCAAACACATTTATTTTTTAAATCTCTTACTAATTTTTGAAATATTATTAAATTAGTATTATTTTTATCTAAATAAGCTTGTATGATCAAAAACAATTTTTTTATGACAAAACGAAGATCATAGCAAACTGAGATTGATATTTGTTCAAATTGTTATAACTATTTGAATTGGTTCGAAAACTAGCTTTAGTTTTTAAATCTCTTGCCTAATAATTTTTGAAATATTAATAAAGTAGTATTATTTTATTTTGAATAAGTTTTTATGAGCTGAAACAATTATTTTATGACAAAACAAAAGGTCATAATGATTTTAAATAGATATTGTTTAAATAGTCATATCTATTTGAGCTTGTTTGGTAAACATATTTATTTTTTAAATCTCTTACTTATTAATTTTTTGAATGTTAATAAATTAATATTATTTTATTTCGAATAAGCTTGTATGGGTTGAAAATAATTATTTATGACTAATCAAAAGGTCAGAACAATTTGAAATAGATAATTGTTCTAATAGTCTTAACTATTTGAACTGGTTTTGCAAAATACATTTATTTTTTATTATTAAATTAGTATTATCTTAATTTGAATAAGCTAATATGAAAAGAAACAATTATTCTATGACAAAATAAAGATTGTAATGATTTGAGATAGATAATTATTCAAATAGTCATAACTATTTGAATTAGTTTGGTATACAGATTTAGTTTTTAAATCTCTTATTAATTTTTAAAATTTTAATAAATTAATATTATTTCATTTTGAATAATTTTGTATGAACAAAAACAATTGTTTTACAACAGAACAAAAACAATTGTTTTACAACAAAAGGTCATAATGATTTAAAATAGATAATTATTCAAATAGACATGACTATTTGAATTTGTTTTGTAAATAGATTTATTTTTTAAATCTCCTACCTATTAATTTTTAGAATATTAATAAATTAGTATTATTTTATTCCAAATAAACTTGTATGAATAAAAATAATTGTTTGATCACCAAACAAAAAGATCATAACTATTTAAAATAAATAATTATTCAAAGAGTCATAACTATTAGAGCTTGCTTGGTAAACAGATTTATTTTTTAAATTATTTACTTATTAATTTTTGAAATATTAATAAATTAGTATTATTTTATTTTGAATAAGCTTGTATGAATAGAAACAATTGGTTTATGACAAAATAAAAAGTTATAACTATTTGAATGTGTTCAAAAAATAGATTTATCTCTTAAATTTATATTATTTTATTTGGAATAAATTTGCATGAACAAAAATAACTATTTTATGACAAAACAAAAGGTCAAAATGATTTGAAATAGACAATTGTTCAAATAGTCATAACTATTTCAACTTGTTTGGTAAACAAATTCATTTTTTGAATATCTTACTCATTAATTTTTGAAATATTAATAAATTAGTATTATTTTATTTTGAATCAACCTATATGAACTAATATAATTGTTTTATTTCAAAACAAAAGGTGATAATGATTTGAAATAGATAATTATTCAAATAGTTATGACTATTTGGACTTGTTTGATAAACATATTTATTTTAAAAATCTTTTACTTATTATTTATGAAAATATTACTAAATTAATATTATTTTAATTTGAATAAGCTTGTATGAACAAAAACAATTGTCTTATGACAAAACAAAAAATCATAATGATTTAAAATAAATAATTGTTCAAATCATCATAACTATTTGAATCTATATAGCAAACAAATTTCTTTTTTATTAATTGTCTGAATATTAATAAATTTGTGTTATTTTATTTGGAATAAGCTTGTCCGAATAGAAAAAAATATTTTATGACAAAACAAAAAGTTATAGCGATTTGAAAAAGATAATTGTTCAAATAGTCATAAGTATTTGAACTTATTTAGTGAATAAATTCATTTTTTAAATCTCTTATTAATTTTTGGAACATTAATATGTAAGAATTATATTGTTTCGAATAAGTTTGTATGAATATAAACAATTGATTTATGATAAAACAAAAAGTTATAATGATTTGAAATAGATAATTGTTCAAATAGTCAAAACCAATACATTCATTTTTTAATTCCGTTACTTATTAATTTTTAGAAATATTAATAAATTAGCATTACTTTATTATGAATAAGATTGTATGAACATAAACAATTGTTTTACGACAAAATGAATGGTCATAACAATTTGAAATAAATAATTGTTTAAATACTATAGAACAAAAGGTTATAACAATTTAGAATATATAATTGTTCAATTAGTCAAAATTATTTGAACTAGTTCGATAAACAAATTTATTTTTTAATTCTCCTACTTATAATTTTGAAATATTAATAAATTAGTATTATTGTATTCCGAATAGGCTTGTATGACGAAAAACAATTGTTTATTGACAAAACAAAAGTTAATAATGATTTGAAATAGATAATTATTCAAATGGTCATAATTATTTGAACTGATTCAATAAATTGATTTATGTTTTAAATCTCTAACTTATCAATTTGTATAATATTAATAAAGTAATATTATTTTATTTTGAATAAGCTTTTATGAACTGAAACACATGTTTTATGATAACATAAAAAAGGTCATAACGATATTAAATTGATAATTGCTCAAATAGTCAAAACTATTTGAACTTGTTTGGTAAACAAATTTCTTTTAATTTCTCACTTATTAATTTTTTGAATGTTAATAAATTAGTATTATTTTATTTCGAATAAGCATGTATGAGCTAAAGCAATTATTTTATGACTAAAAAAAGGTCAGAATGATTTAAAATAGATAATTATTCTAATAGTCTTAACTATTTGAATTGTTTTGGCAAACAAATTTATTTTTTAAGTTCTTCCTTATTAATGTTTAGAATATTATTAATTTAGCAATATTTTACTCCGAATAAACTTGTAAAAATAGAAACAAATGTTTTAGGACAAAACATAGATCATAAAAATTTTAGATAGGTAATTGTTCAAATAGTTATAACTATTTGAACTATTTCGGTAAAAAGATTTAGGTTTTAAATCTTTTATTAATTTTGAAATAGTAATAAATTAGTATTATTTTATTTTGAATAACTTTGTATGAATAGAAACAATTGTTTTACGACAAAATAAAATATCATAATGATTTGAAATAGATAATAGTTCAAATAGACATGACTATTTAAACTTGTTCAAAAAATAGATTAATGTTTTAAATCTTCAACTTATTAATTTTTAGAATATTAATAAATTAGTATTATTTTATTTCGAATAAACTTGTATAAATAGAAACAATTATTATATGACAAAACAAAGGATCATAACAATTTGAAATAAATAATTATTCAAATAGTTATAACTATTTGAACTCGCTCGATAAACATATTATTTTAAAAATCTTTTACTTATTAATTTTGGAATATTAATAAATGAATATTATTTTATTTCGAATAATGTTTTTTGAACAGAAACAATTGATTTATGACAAAACAAATGGTCATAACAATTTGAAATAGATAATTATTTAAATAGTCATAACCATTTGAATGTGTTCAAAAAATAAATTTATTTTTAAAATTTTTACTTATTAATTTTTGGAACATTAATAAATTTATATTATTTTATTTGAAATAAGCTTGCGTGAACAGAACCAATTTTTTTATGACAAAACAAAAAGTCATAATATTTTGAAATAGATAATTGTTTAGATAGTTATAACTATTTAAACTTATTTAGCAAACAAATTTATTTTTTTAATTCCCTTACTCTTTAATTTTTGAAATATTAATAAATTAGTATTATTTTATTTCTAATACGCTTACATGAATTGAAGCAATTGTTTTATTACAAAATAAAAGGTCACAATGACTTGAGGTAGATAATTATTCAAATAGTCATGACTATTTAAATTTGTTTGATAAACATTTTTTTTAATCTTTTACTTATTAATTGTCAAAATATTAATAAATTAATATTATTTTAATTCGAATAAGCTCGTATGGATAGAAACAATTGTTTTATGATAAAACAAGAAAGTCATAAGAATTTGAAATAAATAATTATTCAAATAGTCGATAAACTATTTTGAACTTCGTCCGGTAAATAGATTTATTTTTTAAATCTTTTCCTTATTAATTGTTCTTAATATTAATAAATTTGTATTTATTTTATTCGAATAAGCTTGTATGAACTAAAAAAATCATTTTATGGACAAATCAAAAGGTGTTATAGCAATTCTAAATCGATAATTGTCAAATGGTCATAATTATTTAAAACTTGTTCGATAAATAGATTCCATTTTTTAAAAATCTCCTAATTATTAATTTTGGGAATACTAATAACATAGTATTATTTTATTTTGAATAATCTTATATGAACTGAAATAATTTTTTATGACAAAACCAATGGTCATAATAATTTAAAATTGATAATTATTGAAATAGTCGTGACTATTTGTTCTAGTTCAATAAACATATTTATTTTTAAAATTTTTTACTTATTAATTGTCAAAATATTAATAAATTAGTATTATATTAATCAAACAAGCTTGTATGAACAGAAACTATTGTTTTATAATAGAACAAAAAGTCATAATGATTTAAAATAAATAATTGTGTAAATATTCATAACTATTTGAACTAGTTTGATAGACAAATTTATTTTTTAAATCTTTTATTAATTTTTGAAATATTAATAGATTAGTATTATTTTATTCCGAACAAGCTTATATGAACAAAAACATTTGTTTTATGACAAAACAAAAGGTCATAATGATTTGAAATAGATAATTGTTCAAATAGTCATAATTATTTAAACTGGTTTGGCAAACAGAATTATTTTTTAAATCTCTTATTGATTAATTTTTGAAATATTAATAAATTTGTTTTATTTTATTTTGAATAAGTTAGTAAGAATTGAAAAAATTATTTTACAACAAAACAAAAAGGCATAACGATTTGAAATAAAGAATTGTTCATATAGGCCTTAACTATTTGAACTAGTTCAACAAATAAATTTATTTTTTAAACTCTTAGTTATTACTTTTTAGAATATTATTACATTAGTATTATTTTATTATGAATAAGCTTGTATGAATAGAAATAATTGTTTTATGTCAGAACAAAAGGTTATAACAATTTGAAATATATACTTGTTCAAATAGTCATAACTATTTAAACTGGTTCAATAAAAGTAAATCTTCTATTTATTAAATTTTGAAAAATTAATAAATTAGTATTATTTTATTTTGAATAGGCTTGTATGATGAAAAACAATTGTTTTATAATAAAACAAAAGTTAATAATGATTTGAAATAGATAATTGTTTAAATGGTCATAATTATTTCAATCTAATTTGATAAACTGATTTATGTTTTAAATCTCTAACTTATCAATTTTTATAATATTAATACAGTAATGTTATTTTATTTCAAAGAAGCTTTTATGAATTGAAACAATTATTTTATGATAAAATAAAGGTCATAACGATTTTAAGTAGACAATTGTTCAAATAGTCAAAACTATTTGAAATTGTTCAGGTAAATAGATTTTTTTAATTTCTTATTAATTTTTTGAATGTTAATAAATTAGTATTTTTTATTTCGAATAAGCATGTATTAGTTGAAGCAATTATTTTATGACTACCTAAAAGGTTAGAACAATTTGAAAATGTTCTAATACTCTTAACTATTTGAATTGGTCTAGCAAACACATTTATTTTTTAAATCCTTATTATTAATGTTTAGAATATTATTAATTGAGCAATATTTTACTTTGAATAAGCTTGTATGAACAAAAATAAATGTTTTAGGATAGGAACAATTTGAGATAGATAATTGTTCAAATAGTCATAACTATTTGAATGAATTCAGTAATGAGATTTAGTTTTTAAATCTCTTATTAACCTTTCAAAATAGTAATAAATTAGTATTATTTTATTTTGAATAATTTTGTATGAATAGAAATAATTGTTTTACGATGAAACAAAATGTCATAACAATTTGAAATACATAATAGTTCAAATGGACATGACTTTTGAACTTGTTCTATAAATAGCTTAATTTTTTAAATCTTCAACTTATTAATTTTTTAAATATTAATAAATTAGTATTATTTTATTCTAAATAAACTTGTATGAATAGAAACAATTATTTTGTGACAAAACAAAGGATTATAACAATTTGAAATAAATAATTGTTCAAATAGTCATAACTATTTGAACTCGCTTGGTAAACTGATTTATTTTTAAAATCTTTTATTTATTAATTTTGGAATATTAATAAATTAGTATTATTTTATTTCGAATTAGGTTTTTTGAATAAAAACAATTGGTTTATGACAAAACAAATGGTCATAACAATTTGAAATAGATAATTGTTCAAATAGTAAAACTATTTAAATGTGTTCAAAAAATTGATTTATTTTTTAAATTTTTACTTATTAATTTTTGGAACATTAATAAATTTATATTATTTTATTTGAAATAAGCTTGCATGAATAGAACCAATTGTTTTATGGAAAAACAAAAGGTCATAATATTTTGAAATAGATAATTGTTCATATAGTCATAACTATTTGAACTTGTTCGATAATAGATTTATTTTTTTAATTCTCTTACTCTTTAATTTTTGGAATATTAATAATTAGTATTATTTTACTTCAAATAAGCTTACATGAATTGAAACAATTGTTTTATTACAAAACAAAAGGTCACAATGATTTGAAGTAGATAATTATTCAAATAGTCATGACTATTTGAACTTGTTCGGTAAACATTTTTTAAATCTTTTACTTATTAATTGTTGAAATATTAATAAATTAATATTATTTTAATTCAAATAAACTCGTATGGACAGAAACAATTGTTTTATGACAAAACAAAAAAGCCATAAGGATTTGAAATAAATAATTGTTCAAATAGTCATAACGATTTGAACTTGTTCAATAAACAAATTTATTTTTTAAATCTTTTACTTACTAATTGTCTTAATATTAATAAATTTGTATTTTGTTATTTGAAATAAGCTTGTGTGAATGGAAAAAATCATTTTATGACAAATTAAAAGGTTACAGCGATTCCAAATCGATAATTGTTTAAATGGTCATAATTATTTAAACTTGTTTGGTAAATATATTCATTTTTTAAATCTCTTAATTATTAACTTTCGAAATATTAATAACATAGTATTATTTTATTTCCAATAACCTTATATGAACTGAAATAATTTTTTTATGACAAAACAAAAGGTCATAATGATTTAAAATAGATAATTATTCAAATTGTCATGACTATTTGATCTAGTTTAGTAAACATATGTATTTTTTAAAATTTTTACTTATTAATTGTCAAAATATTAATAAATTAGTATTATATTAATATGAATAAGGTTGTATGAATAGAAATTTTTGTTTTATAACAAAACAAAAAGTCATAACGATTTGAAATAAATAATTTCCTAAATATTCATAATTATTTGAATTGGTTTGATAAATAGATTTATTTTTTAAATCTCTTACTAATTTTTGAAATATTAATAGATTAGTATTATTTTATTCCAAACAAACTTATATGAACAAAAACATTTGTTTTACGACAAAATAGAAGGTCATAACAATTTGAAATAGATAATTGTTCAAATAGTCATAATTATTGAACTGATTCGGTAAATATAATTATTTTTTAAATCTCTTACTGATTAATTTTTGAAATATTAATAAATTTATTTTATTTTATTTCAAATAAGTTAATAAGAGCTAAAAAAATTGTTTTATGACAAAACAAAAGGTCATAACGATTGGAAATAAATAATTGTTCATATAGCCTTAACTATTTGAACTGGCTCAGCAAATAAATTTATTTTTTAAATCTCTTAGTTATTAATTTTTAGAATATTATTGCATTAGTATTATTTTATTCCCAATAAGCTTGTATGAACATAATTAATTGTTTTATGACAGAACCAAAGGTTATAACAATTTGAAATATATAATTGTTTAAATAGTCATAACTATTTGAACTGGTTCGATAAATAGATTTATTTTTTAAATCTCCTACTTATTAATTTTTTAAATATTAGTAAATTAGTATTATTTTATTTCGAATAGGCTTGTACGCTGAAAAACAATTATTTTATGACAAAACAAAAGTTCATAATGATTTGAAATAGATAATTGTTGAAATGGCCATAATTACTTGAACTGATTTGATAAACTGATTTATGTTTTAAATCTTTAACTTATCAATTTTTATAATATGAATAAAGTAATATTATTCTATTTCGGATAAGCTTTTATGAACTGAAACAATTGTTTTATGATAAAATATAAGGTCATAACGATTTTAAATAGATAATTGTTCAAATAGTCAAAACTATTTGAACTTGTTCCGTAAACAAATTTTTTTCTAATTTCTTACTTAATAATTTTTTGAATGTTAATAAATTAGTATTATTTTGCTTCGAATAAGCATGTATGAGTTGAAGCAATTATTTTATGACTAAACAAAAGGTCAAAATGATTTGAAATAGATAATTGTTCTAATAGTCTTAACTATTTTAACTGGTTCGATAAAGACATTTATATTTTAAGTCCTTATTAATGTTTAGAATATTATTAATTTATCAATAATTTACTCCGAATAAGCTTGTTGAATAGAAATAAATGTTTTAGGACAAAAGAAAGATCATAACGATTGGAGATAGATAATTGTTCAAATAATCATAACTATTTGAACTGGTTCAATAAAGAGATTTAGTTTTTAAATCTCTTATTAATTTTTGAAATAGTAATAAATTAGTACTATTTTATTCTGAATAATTTTGTATGAATAAAAACAATTGGTTTTCGAACATTAATTTTTAAATAAATTTATTTTTGAAATTTTTACTTATTAATTTTTGGAACATTAATAAATTTATATTATTTTATTTAAAATAAGCTTGAATGAATAGAACCAATTATTTTATGATAAAACAAAAGGTCATAATGTTTTGAAATAGATAATTATTAAGATAGTTATAATTATTTGAGCTTGTTCGATAAAAATTTATTTTTTAATTCTTACTTTTAAATTTTTGGAATATTAATAAATTGGTATTATTTTATTTCAAATAAGCTTACATGAATTGAAACAATTGTTTTATCACAAAACAAAAGGTTACAATGATTTGAAGTAGAAAATTATTCAAATAGTCATGATTATTTAAACTTGTTCGGTAAACATATATTTTTTAATTTTTTACTTATTAATTGTTGAAATATTAATAAATTAATATTATTGTAATCTGAATAAGTTCATATGGATAGAAACAATTATTTTATGACAAAACAAGAAAGTCATAAGAATTTGAAATAAACAATTGTTCAAATAGTCATAACGATTTGAACTTGTTCGGTAAACAAATTTATTTTTTGAATCTTTTACTTATTAATTGTCTTAATATTAATAAATTTGTATTATTTTATTTGACATAAGCTTATATGAACAAATAAAATCATTTAATGACAAACCAAAAGGTTATAGTGATTCCAAATCGATAATTGTTCAAATGGCCATAATTATTTAAACTTGTTCGGTAAATAGATTCATTTTTTAAATCTCTTAATTATTAATTTTCAGAATATTAATAACACAATATTATTTTATTTCGAATAACCTTATATGAACTGAAATAATTTTTTATGACAAAACAAAAGTTCATAATGATTTGAAATAGATAATTATTTAAATAGTCATGACTATTTGATCTAGTTTGGTAAACATATTTATTTTAAAGATTTTTTACTTATTAATTGTCAAAATATTAATAAATTAGTATTATTTTAATATGAATAAGCTTGTATGAATAGAAAATATTGTTTTTATAACAAAACAAAAAGTCACAACAATTTGAAATAAATAATTGCATAAATATTCATAACTATTTGAACTGGTTTGATAAATAGATTTATTTTTTAAATATCTTATTAATTTTTGAAATATTAATAGATTAGTATTATTTTATCCTGAACAAACTTATATGAGCAAAAACATTTGTTTTATGACAAAACAAAAGGTCATAATGATTTAAAATAGATAATTATTCAAATAGTCATAATTATTTAAACTATTTAGGTAAATAGAAGTTTTTTTAATCTCTTACTTATTAATTTTAGAAATATTAATAAAATCATTTTATATTATTCCAAATAAGCTAGTACAAATTGAGAAAATTCTTTTATGACAAGACAAAAGGTCATAATGATTTGAATTAGATAATTGTTCATATAGTCTTGACTATTTGAACTGGTTCAGCAAACAAATTTATTTTTTAAATCCCTTAGTTATTAATTTTTGGAATATTATTATATTAGTATTGTTTTATTTAGAATAAGCTTGTATGAATAAAAATAATTGTTTTATGACATAACAAAAGGTTATAATGATTTGAAGTATAGAATTGTTCAAATAGTCATAACTATTTGAATTGGTTCAGTAAATAGATTCATTTTTTAAATCTTTTACTTATTAATTTTTAAAAGATTAATAAATTATTATTATTTTATTCCAAAAAAGCTTGTATGATCAAAAACAATTGTTATATAACCAAACAAAAGGTGATAACGATTTGAAATAGATAACTATTGAAATGACCATAATTATTTGAACTAATTCGACAAATAGATTCACTTTTTAAATCACTTACTTATTAACTTTTGGAATATTAATAAATTAGAATTATTTTATTTCGAATAAGCTTGTATGAACTGAAACAATTATTTTATGACAAAACAAAAGGTCATAATGATTTTAAATAAATAATTGTTCAAATAGTCGTAACTATAAGAATTTGTTTGGTAAACAAATTTATTTTTTTAAACTCTTGCTTATTAATTTTGTATTTTGGATAAGCTTTTATGAATTGAAACAATTGTTTTATGTCAAAACAAAAGGTCATAATGATTTTATATAATTAATTGTTCAAATAATCATAACTATTTAAACTTGTTCGATAAACAAATTTACTTTTTCAAATCTTTTGCTTATTAATTTTCTAAACGTTCATAAATTTGGATTATTTTATTCTAAATAAGCTTGTAAGACATGAAACAAATATTTTATGACTAAACAAAAGGTTTGAATGATTTGAAATAAATAATTAATCTAATAGTTTTAATTATTTAAACTGGTTTAGCAAACACATTTATTTTTTAAATCTGTTATTAATTTTCAGAATATTATTAAATTTGTATTATTTTTAATCAAATAAGCTTCTATGAATAGAAACAATTGTTTTACGACAAAACAAAGATTTAAAAGATTTGAGACTAACAATTGTTCAAATAGTCATAATTATTTGAAATGGTTCAGTAAATAGATTTGTTGTTTAAATCTGTTACCTATTAATTTTTGAAATAGTAATCAATTAGTATTATTTTATTTCGAATAAGCTTGTATGATAAAAATAATTGTTTTATGACAAAATAAAAATCATAATGATTTGAAATACATAATTATTCAAATGGCCATAATTATTTTAACTGATTTGGTAAATAGATTTATTTTTTAAATTTCTTACTTATTAATTTAGGAAATATTAATAAATTAGTATTATTTTATTCTATCTAAGCTTGTATTAACTGAAACAATTGTTTTATGACCAATTAAATGGTTATAACGATTTTAGATAGACAATTGTTCAAATAATAATAACTATTTAAACTTGTTCGGTAAACAGATTTATTTTTTAAATCTCTTTCTTATTAATTTTTTGAGTGTTAATAAATTAGTATTAATTTGTTCTAGATAATTAGTTAAATGGCCATAATTATTTTAACTGATTTGGTAAACAGATTTATTTTTTAAATTTCTTACTTATTAATTTAGGAAATATTAATAAATTAGTATTATTTTATTCTACTAAGCTTGTATTAACTAAAACAATTGTTTTATGACCAATTAAATGGTTATAAAGATTTTAAATAGACAATTGTTCAAATAATAATAACTATTTAAACTTGTTCGATAAATAAATTTATTTTCTAAATCTCTTTCTTATTAATTTTTTGAGTGTTAATAAATTAGTATTAATTTATTAGTAATAAGCTTGTATGAATTGAAACAATTGTTTTATGACTAAACAAATGATCAAAACGATTTGAAGTATATAATTATTCTAATAGTCTTAACCATTTGAATTGATTCGTTAAACAAATTTATTTTTTAAATCTCTTACTTATTAGTTTTTTAAATATTATGAAATTAGTATTATTTTAATATGAATAAGCTAGTACAAACAAAACAATTATTTTATGACAAAAGAAAAGGTCATAATGATTTGAAATAGATAATCATTTATATAGTCTTAACTATTTGAATTGGTTTGGCAATTAGATTTATTTTTTAATTTTCTTGATTATTAAGTTTTAGAATATTATTAAATTTGCATTATTTTATTTTGAATAAAATAGTATAAATAGAACCAATTGTTTGATGACAAAATAAAACGTTATAATGATTTGAAATAGATAATCATTCAAATAGTCAAAACTATTTGAAATGGTTCGACAAGCAGATTTACTTTTTAAATCTCTTACTGATTAATTTTCTAAATATTAATAAATTAGTATTATTTCATTTCAAACAAACTTATATTAACAAAAACAATTATTTTATGACAAAACGAAAAGTAATAATGATTTGAAATAGATAATTGTGCAAATAGTTATAATTATTTGAACTGGTTTCGTAAATAGAATTATTTTCTAAATCTCTTATAAATTTTTGAAATATTAATAAATTAATTTTATTCTCTTCCGAATAAGCTTTTATGAGCTTAAATAATTGTTTTATGACAAAACAAAAGGTTATAACAATTTGAAATAAATAATTTTTCATATAGTCTTAACTGTTTAAACTATTCAGCAAACGGATTTATTTTTTAAATCTCATAGTTATTAATTTTCAAAATATTACTAAATTATTAATTTATTCCAAATAAGCTTGTATGAACCGAAACAATTGTCTTATAATAGAACAACAGTTATAACAATTTGAAATAGATAACTGTTCAAATAGTCATAACTATTTAAATTATATCAACAACCAAATTACTTTTTTAAATCTCTTATTAATTCTTGAAATATTAATAAATTAGTATTATTTTATTTAGAAAAAGGTTGTATGTAGAAAAACAATTGTTTTATGACAAAACAAAAGGTAATAATGATTTAAAATATATAGTTGTTTAAATGGCCATGATTATTTGAATCGATTTAGTAAATTGATTTATTTTTAAATCTCTTTCTTATTAATTTTTGAAATATTAATAAAGTAGTATTGTTTTATTTTGGATAAACTTTTATGAACTAAAACAATTGTTTTATGACAAAACAAAAGGTCATAACGATTTTAAATAGATAATTCTTCAAATAGTCATAACTATTTGAATGTGTTCAAAAAACATATTTATTTTTTAAAATCTTACTTATTAATTTTTGGAATATTAATAAATTTAAATTGTTTTATTCAAAATAAGCTTGCATGAACAGAACCAATTGTTTTATGACAAAACAAAGATCATAATGCTTTAAAATTGATAATTGTTTAGATAGTCATAACTATTTGAACTTATTCGGTAAACATATTCTTTTTTTAATTTTCTTACTCATTAATTTTGGGAATATTAATAAATTAGTATTATCTTACTTCAAATAAGCTTATATGAACTGAAACAAGTGTTTTATTACTAAGGAAAAGGTCATAATGATTTGAAATAGATAATTATTCAAATAGTCATGACTATTTAAACTTGTTCGGTAAATATATTTATTTTTTAAATCTTTTACTTATTAATTATCAAAATATTTATAAATTAATATTATTTTAATTCGAATAAACTTGTATGAATAAAAATAATTGTTTTATGACAAAATAAAAAGTCATAACAAGTTGAAATAATAATTGCTCAAATAGCCATAATGATTTGAACTTGTTTGGTAAACAGATTTATTTTTTAAATCTTTTACTTATTAATTGTCTTAATATTAATAAATTTGTATTATTTTATTTGAAATAAGCTTAGATGAACATAAAAAAATTCTTTTATGACAAAACAAAAGGTTATAGCTATTTCAAATAGATAATTATTCAAACAATCCTAATTATTTAAATTTGTTCAGTAAACAAATTCATTTTTTAAATCTCTTTATTATTAATTTTGGGATTATTAATAAATTAGTATTATTTTATTTTGAATAAGTTTATATGAATTGAAACAATTCTTTTATGACAAAACAAAAGGTCATAACAAATTGAAATAGATAATTATTCAACTTGTCATGATTATTTGATCTAGTTTGGTAAACATATTTTTTTAAAAAATTTTACTTATTAATTGTCAAAATATTAATAAATTAGTATTATTTTAATCCGAATAAGCTTGTATGAATAGAAACAATTGTTTTATAATAGAACAAAAAGTCATAATGATTTAAAATAAATAATTATTCAAATAGTCATAACTATTTGAACTAGTTTGATAAATAGATTTATTTTTTAAATCACTTGTTAATTTTTGAAATATTAATAGATTAGTATTACTTTATTCTGAATAAACTTATATGAACAAAAAATTTGTTTTATGACAAAACAAAAAGTAATAATGATTCAAAATATATAATTGCTCAAATAGTCATAATTATTTGAATTGGTTAGGTAAATAAAATTATTTTTTAAATCTCTTACTTACTAATTTTTGAAATATTAATAAATTCATTTTATTTTATTCCAAATAAGCTAGTATGAATTCAAACAAACCTATTTTATGACAAAACAAAAGGTTATAACGATTTGAAATAGATAATTGTTCATATAGTTTTAAATATTTGAACTGGTTTGGCAAACAAATTTATTTTTTAATTCTCTTAGTTATTAATTTTTGGAATATTATTAGATTAGTGTTATTTTATTCTAAATAAACTTATATGAACAAAAATAATTGTTTTATGATAGAACAAAATGCTATAATGATTTGAAGTTTATAATTGTTCAAATAATCATAACTATTTGAATTAGTTTGGTAAACAGATTTATTTTTTAAATCTCTTCTTTATTAATTTTTGAAAGATTAATAAATTAATATTATTTTATTCTAAAAAAGCTTGAATGTTCAAATAAAATTCTTATATGACAAAATAAAAGGTAATAACGATTTAAAATAGATAATTATTGACATAGCCATAATTATTTGAACTGATTTGGTAAACATATTCATATTTTAAATCACTTATTAAATTTTGGAATATTAATAAATTAGTTTTATTTTATTTCAAAAAAGCTTGTATGAACTAAAACGATTGTTTTATGATAAAGTAAAAGGTCATAACTATTTGAAATAGATAATTGTTCATGTAGTTTAACTGTTTGAACTACTTTGGCAAAAAGATTTATTTTTTAAATCTCTTAGTTATTAATTTTTAGAATATTATTAAATTAGTATTTTATTTCAAAAAAGCTTATACGAATTGAAATAATTATTTTATAATAGTACAAAAGGTTATAACGATTTGAAATAGATAATTGTTCAAATAGGAACTGGTTCGGTAAACAGATTTATTTTTTAAATCTCCTACTTATAAATGTTTGAAATATTAATAAATTAGTATTATTTTATTCTGAATAGGCATGTATGAAAAAACAATTGTTTTATGACAAAACAAAATTTCATAACAATTTGAAATATATAATTGTTCAAATGGCCATAATTATTTGAACCGATTCGATAAACTGACTTATTTTTTTAATCTCTACCTTATCAATTTTTGAAATATTAATAAAGTAATGTATTTTTATTTTGGATAAGCTTTTATGAATTGAAACAATTATTTTAAGATAAAACAAAGTCATATTTATTTTAAATAGATAATTGTTCAAATAGTCATAACTATTTGAACTTGTTTGGTAAACAAATTTATTTTTTAAAATTTCTTGCGTATTAATTTTCTAAATGTTAATAAATTAGTATTATTTTATTTTGAATAAGCATGTATGAACTGAAAAAATTATTTTATGACTAAACAAAAGTTCAGAACAATTTGAAATATATAATTGTTCTAATAGTCTTAACTATTTGAACTGGTTTGGCAAACACATTTATACTTTAAATCTCCTACTTATTAATTTAGCAATATTTTACTCCAAATAAACTTGTATAAATAGAAACAATTGTTTTATGACAAAACAAAGATTATAACGATTTGAACTAGTTTGATAAACATATTTAGTTTTTAAATCTCTTATTAATTTTTGAAATATTAAAAAATTAGTATTATTTTATTCTGAATAATTTTGTATGAATAGAAACAATTGTTTTACGACAAAACAAAATGTCATAACAATTTGAAATAGATGATAGTTCAAATGGACATGACTATTTGAACTTGTTCAATAAACAAATTTATTTTTTAAATCTCCAACTTATTAATTTTTAGAATATTAATAAATTAGTATTATTTTATTTCAAATAAAACTATATGAGTAGAAACAATTGTTTTATGACAAAACAAAAGATCATAACGATTTGAAATAGATAATTCTTCAAATAGTCATAACTATTTAAACTTATTCAAAAAATATATCTATTTTTAAAATTTTTACTTATTAATTTTTGGAATATTAATAAATTTATATTATTTTATTCGAAATAAGCTTGCATGAACATAACCAATTGTTTTATGACAAAACAAAAGGTCATAATGTTTTGAAATAGATAATTGTTTAGATAGTCATAACTATTTGAACATGTTCAGTAAATAGATTCATTTTTTAATTCTCTTACTCATTAATTTTTGAAATATTAATAAATTAGTATTATTTTATTTTGAAACAAGTTTATATAAACTAAAACAATTATTTTATTACAAAACAAAAGGTCACAATGATTTAAAATAGATAATTATTCGCATAGTCATGACTATTTAAACTTGTTTAGTAAATAGATTTATTTTTTAAATCTTTTACTTATTATTTGTCAAAATATTAATAAATTAATATTATTTTAGTTTGAATAAGCTTGTATAATCAGAAACAATTGTTTTACAACAAAACAAAAGTCATAACAATTTAAAATAAAAAATTGTTCAAATAGTCATAAAGATTTGAACTTGTTTGGTAAATAGACTTATTTTTTTAAATCTTTTACTCATTAATTTTCTTAATATTAATAAATTTGTATTATTTTATTAGAAACAAACTTGTATAAATAGAAAAAATCATTTTATGACAAAACAAAAGGTTATAGCGATTTCAAATAGATAATTGTTAAAATTGTTATAATTATTTAAACTTGTTCGATAAACATAGTCATTTGTTAGATCTCTTAATTATTAATTTTTAGAATATTAATAACTTAGTATTATTCTATTTCAAATAATTTTTTGTGAATTGAAATAATTTTTTATGACAAAACAAAGGTCATAATGATTTGAATAGATATTCAATCAAATAGTCATGACTATTTGATCTAGTTCGGTAAACATATTTTTTAAAATTTTTTACTTACTAATTGTCAAAATATTAATAAATTAGTATTATTTTAATCCAAAAAAGCTTGTATGAATATAAACTATTGTTTTATAATAGAACAAAATGTCATAATAATTTGAAATAAATAATTCCTCAAATACTTATAATTATTTGAACTAGTTTGATAAATAGGTTTATTTTTTAAATCTCTTATTAATTTTTGAAATATTAATAGATTAGTATTTTTTATTTTGAACAAACTTATATGAACGAAAACATTTATTTTACAACAAAACAAAAGGTCATAACAATTTGAAATAGATAATTGTTCAAATAGTCATAATTATTTGAACTGGTTAGGTAAATAGAATTATTTTTTAAATCTCTTATTAATTTTTAAAATATTAATAAATTCATTTTATTTTATTTTGAATAAGCTAGTATGAATTGAAAAAAATTGTTTTATGGCAAAACAAAAATAATTTAAAATAGATAATTATTCATAGTCTTAACTATTTAAACTAGTTTGGCAGACAAATTTATTTTTTAAATCCCTTAGTCATTAATTTTTGAAATATTATTATATTAGTATTATTTTATTTCGAATAAGCTTGTATGAATAGAAATAATTGTTTTATGACAGAACAAAAGGTTATAATGATTTGAAGTATACAACTGTTCAAATAGTCATAACTATTTAAACTAATTCGGTAAACAGATTTATTTTGTAAATCTCTTATTAATTTTTGAAAGATTAATAAATTAGTATTATTTTATTTCGAATAAACTTGTACGATCAAAAACAATTGTTATATGACCAAACAAAAGGTAATAATGATTTGAAATAGATAATTGTTGAAATGGCCACAATTATTTGAATTGATTTGGTAAACAGATTCACTTTTTAAATCACTTACTTATTAATTTTCAGAATATTAATAAATTAGTAGTATTTTATTTTGAATAAACTTGTATGAACTGAAACAATTGTTTTGTGACAAAACAAAAGGTCATAATGATTTTAATAGACAATTGTTCAAATAGTCATAACTGTTTGAATTTGATCAGTAAAAAAATTTAATTTTTTTAAACTCTTGTTTATTAATTTTTGAAATATTAAGAAATTAGTATTATTTTGTTTTGGATAAGCTTTTATGAAATGAAACAATTGTATTATGTCAAAACAAAAGGTCATAATGATTTTAAATAATTTATTATTCAAATAGTCATAACTAATTGAATTTGTTTGGTAAACGAATTTATTTTTTCAAATCTTTTGCTTATTAATTTTTTGAATGTTAATAAATTTAGATTATTTTATGCCGAATAAAAATGTAAGAAATGAAACAAATATTTTATGACTAAACAAAAGGTTAGAATGATTTGAAATAGATAATTATTCTAATAGTTTTAACTATTTGAACTAGTTTAGTAAATAAATTTCTTTTTTAAATCTCTTATTAATTTTTGAAATGTTATTAAATTAGTATTATTTTTAACCGAATAAGCTTCTATGATCAAAAATAATTGTTTAATGATAAAACAAAGATCTTAACAATTTGAGACTGATAATTGTTCAAATAGTCATAACTATTTGAACTAGTTTGATAAACATATTTATTTTTAAATCTCTTACTTATTAATTTTTGAAATTTTAAAAAATTAGTATTATTTTATTTCGAATAAGCTTGTATGACCAAAAATAATTATTTTATGACAAAACAAAAGGTCATAACGATTTGAAATAGATAATCATTCAAATTGCCATAATTATTTTAATTAATTCAATAAACAAATTTATTTTTTAAATTTCTTACTTATTATTTTAGGAAATATTAATAAATTAGTATTATTTTATTCCATCTAAGCTTGTATTAACTTAAACAATTATTTTATGACAAATCAAAAGGTTATAATGATTTTAAATAGACAATTGTTCAAATGGTAAATAGATTTATTTTTTTAAATCTCTTTATCATTAATTTTTCAAATGCTAATAAGTTATTATTAATTTATTCTCAATAAGCTCGTATGAACTGAAGTTATTGTTTTATAACTAAACAAAATGTTAGAACAATTTCAAATAGATAATTGTTCTAATAAACTTAACCATTTGAACTGATTTGGTAAACAAATTTATTTTTTAAATCTCTTACTTATTAATTTTTAAAATATTATTAAATTAGTATTATTTTAATTAGAATAAGCTTGTACGAATAAAACAATTGTTTTGCAATAAAAGAAAAGGTCATAATGATTTAAAATAGATAATCGTTCATGTAGTCTTAACTATTTGAACTGCTTTGGCAATTAGATTTACTTTTTAATTTTCTTGGTTATTAAGTTTTGAAATATTATTAAATTATTATTATTTTATTCTGAATAAAATAGTATGAATAGAACCAATTGTTTGATGACAAAATAAAAGGTTATAACGATTTGAAATAGATAATTATTCAAATAGTTAAAACTATTTGAAATGGTTTAGTAAACAAAGTTACTTTTTAAATCTCTTACTAATTAATTTTCTAAATATTAATAAATTAGTATTATTTTATTTCAAACAAACTCATCTTAACAAAAACAATTGTTTTATGACAAAACAAAAAGTAATAATGATTTAAAATAGATAATTATTCAAATTGTTATAATTATTTAAACTGGTTTGGTAAATGAAATTATTTTCTAAATCTTTTACTTATAAATTTTTGAAATATTAATAAATTAGTTTTATCCTATTTTGAATACGTTTGTATGAGCTAAAACAATTGTTTTATGACAAAATAAAAGGTCATAGCAATTTGAAATAAATAATTGTTTATATAGTCTTAACTGTTTGAACAAAAGGTCATAACAATTTAAAATAAATAAATGTTAATAAATTAGTATTGTTTTATTTCGATTAAGCTTGTATGAACTGAAACAATTATTATATGACTAAACAAAAGGTCAGAAAGATTTCAAATAGATAATTATTCTAATAGTTTTAACTATTTAAACTGGTTTAGCAAACACATTTATTTTTTAAATCTCTTATTAATTTTCAGAATATTATTAAATTAATATTATTTTTATTCGAATAAGCTTGGATGATCAGAAATAATTGTTTTATGAGAAAATAAAGATCATAATAATTTGAGATTGATATTTGTTCAAATAGTCATAACTATTTGAACTAGTTCGAAAAACAGTTTTAGTTTTTTAATCTTTTGCTTACTAATTTTTAAAATATTAATAAAGCAGCATTGTTTTATTTCAAATAAGTTTTTATAAACTGAAACAATTGTTTTATGACAAAACAAAAGCTTATAATGACTTTAAATAGCTAGAATGATTGGTCAAAAAGTTAAATCTTTTTAAACTTTTTCAGTAAATAGATATTTTTTTAAATCTCTTGCTCATTAGTTTTTAGAATGTTAATAAATTAGTATTATTTTATTCTAAATAGGCTTCTATGAACTAAAATAATTGTTTTATGACTAAACAAAAAGTCAGAATGATTTGAAATAGATAAATGTTTTAATAGTCTTAACTATTTGAACTAGTTCGACAAACACATTTATTTTTAAAATTTCTTACTTATTAATTTTTGAAATATTATTAAATTAGTATTATTTTAATCTTAATAAGCTTGTATGAAAAGGAACAATTGTTTTATGACAAAATAAAGATCATAACATTTTGAGATAGATAATTGTTCAAATAGTCATAACTATTTGAATTGTTTTGAAAAATAGATTTAGTTTTTAAATTACTTATTAATTTTTAAAATATTAATAGGTCAGTATTATTTTAATTTGAATAATTTTTCATGAGCAGAAACAATTATTTTATGACAAAACAAATGGTCATAACGATTTGAAATAGATAATAGCTCAAATAGACATGATTATTTGAACTTGTTTGATAAATAGATTTATTTTTTAAATCTCCAACTTATTAATTTTTAGAATATTAATAAATTAGTATTATTTTATTTCAAATAAAATTGTATGAATAGAAACAATTGTTTTATGATAAAACAAAAGATCATAATGATTTGAAATAAATAATTGTTCAAATAGTCATAACTATTTGAACTCGCTCCGTAAATAGATTTATTTTTAAATCTTTTATTTATTAATTTTTAAAATTTTAATAAATTAGTATTATTTTATTTTGAATAAGCTTTTATGAATAGAAACAATTGGTTTATGATAAAATAAAAAGTCATAACGATTTGAAATAGATAATTGTTCAAATTGTCATAACTATATGAGCGTGTTTAGAAAACATATTTATTTTTAAATTTTTACTTATTAATTTTTGGAATATTAAATAATTTATATTATTTTTAAGCTTGCATGAATAGAACCAATTGTTTTATGACAAAACAAATGGTCATAATATTTTGAAATAGATAATTGTTCAGATAGTCATAACTATTTGAACATATTCAATAAACAAATTCATTTTTTAATTCTCTTACTCATTAATTTTTAGAATATTAATATATTAGTATTATTTTATTTCAAATAAACTTATATGAATGGAAACAATTGTTTATTACAAAATAAAAGGTCACAATGTTTTGAAATAGATAATTAAATAGTCATGACTATTTGAACTTGTTTAGTAAACATATTTTTTTAAATCTTCTACTTATTATTTGTAGAAATATTAATAAATTAATATTATTTTAATCCGAACAAGCTTGTATGAACATAAATAATTATTTTATGACAAAACAAAAGTCATAACAATTTAAAATAAATAATTGTTCAAATAGTCATAAAGATTTGAACATGTTCAATAAGCATATTTATTTTCTAAATCTTTTACTTATTAATTATCTTGTTATTAATAAATTTATATTATTTTATTTGAAATAAGCTTGTATGAACAAAAAAATCATTTTATGACAAAACAAAAGGTTATAGCAATTTCAAATAGATAATTGTTCAAATAGTCATAATTATTTAAACTTGTTAAGTAAATAGATTCATTTTTTAAATCTCTTAATTATTAATTTTTGGAATATTAATAGCTTAGTATTATTTTATTTTTGAATAATTTTAGATTAATTGAAATAATTTTTTTATGACAAAACAAAAGGTCATAACAATTTGAAATAGATATTTATTCAAATAGTCATGACTATTTGATCTAGTTTGGTAAACATATTTATTTTTAAATTTTTACTTATTAATTGTTGAAATTTTAATAAATTAGTATTATTTTAATCCAAATAGGCTTATATGAAGATAAAACTATTATTTTATAACAAAATAAAAAGTCATAACTATTTGAACTGATTTAATAATTAGATTTAATTTTTAAATCTGATATTAATTTTGAAATATTAATAGATTATGACAAAATAAAAGGACATAACAATTTTAATTAGATAATTATTTATATAGCCTTAACTATTTGAATTGGTTCAACAAACAAATTTATTTTTTAAATCTCTTAGTTATTAATTTTCATGATATTATTAGATATTATTATTTTATTTCGAATAAGCATGTATGAGCATAAATAATTGTTTTATCACAAAACAAAAGGTTATAACGACTTGAAATATATAATTGTTCAAATAGTCATAATTATTTGAATTGGTTCGATAAACAAATAATCTCCTATTTATTAATTTTTGAAATATTAATAAATTAGTACTATTTTATTTCAAATTGGCTTGTATGATGAAAAACAATTGTTTTATGATGAAAAACAAAACAAAAGCTCATAATGATTTGAAATAGATAATTGTTCAAATGTCATAACTATTTAAATTGTTTTGTGATAAAACAAAAGGTCATAACAATTTTAAATAGATAATTGTTCAAATAGTCATAATTATTTGAACTTATTCGGTAAACAGATTTATTTTTTTAAATTCCTTACTTACTAATTTTTTGAATGTTAATTAAATATTATTTTTTATTTCGAATAAGTATGTATGAACTTAAACAATTATTTTATGACTAAACAAAAGATTAGAATGATTTGAAATAGATAATTGTTCTAATAGTCTTAACTATTTGACTGATTTGATAAATACATTTATTTTTAAATCTCGTACTTATTAATTTTTAGAATTTTATTAGTTTAGCAATATTTTACTCTGAATAAATTTATATGAATAGAAACAATTATTTTATGATAAAACAAAGATCGTACTGATTTGAAATAGATAATTATTCAAATAGTCACAACTATTTGAATTGGTTCGATAATCAGATTTAGTTTTTGAATCTCTTATTAATTTTCAAAATATTAACAAAATAGTATTGTTCTATTCTAAATAATTTTATATGAATAGAAACAATTGTTTTATGACAAAACAAAATGTCATAACGATTTGAAATAAATAATATTTCAAATGGACATGACTATTTGAACTTGTTTGGTAAACATATTTATTTTTTAAATCTTCAACTTATTAATTTTTAGAATATTAATAAATTAGTATTATCTTATTTCGAATAAACTTGTATGAATAGAAACTATTGTTTTATGACAAAACAAAAGATCATAATGATTTGAAATAAATAATTATTTAAATAGTCATAACTATTTGAACTCGCTCGGTAACCAGATTTATCTTTTAGATCTTTTAGTTATTAATTTTTAAAATTTTAATAAATTAATATTATTTTATTCCGACTAAGCCTTTATGAATAGAAACAATTGGTTAATGATTAAAAAAAGGCCATAACGATTTGAAATAGATAATTATTCAAATAGTTATAACTATTTGAACGCGTTTAGAAAACATATTTACTTTTTAAATTTTTACTTATTAATCTTTGGAATATTAATAAATTTTTATTATTTTATTCAAAATAAGCTTGTATGAATATTAATAAGTTACTAGTATTTTATTTCAAATAAGCATATATGAATTGATACAATTTTTTATGACGAAACAAAAGATTATAGCAATTTGAAATAGATAATTATTCAAATAGTTATTACTATTTGAACTTGTTTGATAAACATATTTATTTTTTAAATCTTTTACTTATTAATTGTTGAAATATTAATAAATTAATATTATTTAAATCCGAATAAGCCTTTATGAACAAAAATAATTATTCAAATAGTCATAACTATTTGAACTTATTTGATAAACAGATTTGAAATGAGCTTGTATGAATAGAAAAAATTGTTTTATGACAAAACAAAAGGCTATAGCAATTTGAAATAGATAATTGTTCAAATAGTCATAACTATTTGAACTTGCTCGGTAAATAAATTCATTAATTTTTGGAATATTAATAAATTAGAATTATGTTATTCTGAATAAGCTTTTATGAACAGAAACAATTTTTTTGTGACAAAACAAAAGGTTATAATGATTTGAAATAGATAATTATTCAAACAGTCATAACTATTTGTACTGGTCAGGCCAACAAATACATTTTCTAAATCCGTTACTTATTAATTTTAAATTAGCATTACTTTATTCTAAATAAGACTATATGAATAGAAACAATTATTTTATGATAAAACAAATGGTCATAACAATTTGAAATAAATAATTGTTCAAATAGTTATAACTAATTGAACTGATTTTGCAAATAGATTTATTTTTTAAATCTCTTACTTATTAATTTTTAAGATATTAATAAATTAATATTATTTTATTCTAAACAAATTTATATGAACAAAAACATTTGTTTTATGACAAAACAAAAGGTAATAACGATTTAAAATAGATAATCATTCAAATATTCATAATTATTTAAACTGGTTCGGCTAACAAAATTATTTTTTTAATTTTTTACTTATTAATTTTTGAAATATTAATAAATTCAATTTATTTTATTCTGAATAAATTAGTAAGAGCTGAAAAATTGTTGTACAATAAAACAAAATGTTATAACTATTTGAAATAGATAATTGTTCATATAGCCTTAACTATTTGAAGTGGTTTGGCAAACAATTGTATCTTTTAAATCTCTTAATTATTAATTGTCAAAATATTATTAGATTAGTATTATTTTATTCTAGATAAGCTTGTATGAACAAAAATAATTGTTTTATGATAGAACAAAAGGTTACAACTATTTGAAATATATAATTGTTCAAATAGTTATAATTATTTGAACTAGTTCGATAAAAAAATTATTTTTAGATCTCTTATAAATTTTTGAAATATTAATAAATTAGTTTTATTTTATTATGAATAAACTTGGATGAGCTGAATAATTATTTTATAACAAAGCAAAAGGTCATAACGATTTGAAATAGATAATTATTCATATAGTCTTAACTGTTTAAACTAGTTTAACAAACAAATTTATTTTTTAAATCTCTTAGTTATGAATTTTTAGAATATTATTAATTTTGTATTATTTTATTTCGAATAAATTTATATGAATAGAAATAATTGTTTTATGATAGAACAAAAGGTTATAACAATTTGAAATAGATAATTGTTCAAATAGTCAAACTATTTGAACTTATTCAGTAAATAGATTTATTTTTTGAATCTCATACTAATTCTTAAAATATTAATAAATTATTATTATTTTATTTCAAATAAACTTGTATGTTCAAAAATAATTGTTTTATGACAAAATGAAAGATACTAACAATTTTATTTCAAATAAGCTTGTATGTTGAAAACAATTGTTTTATGACAAAATGAAAAGTAATAATGATTTGAAATAGATAATTGTTCAAATGGCCATAATTATTTGAACTGATTTAGTAAACTAATTTATTTTTTAAATCTCTTATTAATTTTCAGAATATTAATAAAGTAGTATTATTTTATTTTGGATAAACTTTTGTGAACTAAAACAATTGTTTTATGACAAAACAAAAGCTCATAACAATTTTAAATAGATAATTGTTCAAACAATCATAACTATTTGAACTTGTTCAGTAAACAGATTTATTTTTTTCAAATCTCTTGCTTATTAATTTTTTGAAAGTTAATAAATTAGTATTATTTTCTTTCAAATAAGCTTGTATGAATTGAAACAATTATTTTATGACTAAACAAAAAAGTCAGAACGATTTGAAATAGATAATCATTCTAATAATCTTAACTATTTGAACTGATTCACAAACACATTTATTTTTTAAATCTCTTACATATTAATTTTAAAAATATTATTAAATTAGTATTATTTTTATTTGAATCAGCTTGTATGAAAAGAAACAATTGTTGTTTAACAAAATAAAGGATAATTACGATTTGAGATAGATAATTGTTCAAATAGTCATAGCTATTTAAACTGGTTTAATAAACATATTGAGTTTTTAAATCTCTTATTAATTTTCAAAATATTAATAAATTAGTATTAGTTTATTTTGAATAATTCTATATGAATAGAAACAATTGTTTTACAACAAAACAAAAGGTTATAACAATTTGAAATAGATAATTGTTCAAATGGACATGACTATTTGAACTTGTTTGGTAAACATATCTATTTTTTAAATCTCCTACCATTAATTTAAAGAATATTAATAATGTAGTATTATTTTATTCCAAATAAACTTGTATGAATAGAAAGAATTGTTTTATGACAAAACAAAAGATCATAACTATTTGAAATAAAAAATTGTTGAAACAGTCATAACTATTTAAGCTTACTCGGTAAACAGATTTATTTTTTAAATCTTTTACTTATTAATTTTTGGAATATTAATAAATTAGTATTATTTATTTTGAATAAGCTTGTATGGACAGAAACAATTAGTTTATCACAAAACAAAAGGTCATAACTATTTGAAATAGATAATTGCTCAAATAGTTAGAACTATTTGAACGTGTTTTGAAAACAAATTTATTTTTTAAATTTTTACTTATTAAATTTTGGAATATTAATAAATTTAATTATTTTATTTGAAATAAGCTTATATGAATAAAAACAATTGTTTTATGACAAAACAAAAGGTCATAATGATTTGAAATAGATAATTGTTTAAACAATCATAACTATTTGAACTTGTTCAGTAAACAGATTCATTTTTTTTAAATCTCTTACTCATTAATTTTTAGAATATTAATAAATTAGTGATATTTTATTTCAAATAAGCCAATATGAACTGATACAATTGTTTTATGACAAAATAATAGATCATAATGATTTGAAATAGATAATTATTCAAATAGTTATGACTAGTTAAACTTGTTCAGTCAATATATTTATTTTAAAATCTTTTACTTATTAATTTTTCAAATATTAATAAATTAATATTATTTTAATCAGAACAAGCTTGTATGAAGAAAAACAATTGTGTCATGACAAAACAAAAAGTCAAAACAATTTGAAATAAATAATTATTCAAAAAGTCATAACTATTTGAACTTATTCGATAAATAGATTTTTTTAATCTTTTACTTATTAATTGTCTAAATATTAATAAATTTGTATAAGTTTATTTGAAATAAGCTTGTATGAATAGAAAATTTTGTTTTATGACAAAACAAAAGGTTATAGTGATTTGAAATAGATAATTGTTCAAATAGTCATAATTATTTGTACTTGTTCGATAAATAAATTCATTTTTTAAATCTCTTACGTAATAATTTTTAGAATATTAATAAAATAGAATTATGCTATTTCAAATAAGTTTATACGAATAAAAACAATTGTTTTGTGATGAAACAAAATGTCATAATGATTTGAAATAAATAATTGTTCAAACAGTCATAACTATTTGTACTGGTCAAGCCGATAGATTCATTTAGTATTACTTTATTTCGAATAATACTGTATGAATAGAAACAATTGTTTTATGACAAAACAAATTGTCATAATGATTTGAAATAAATAATTATTCAAATGTTATAACTAATTGAATTGGTTTAGTAAACAAATTTATTTTTTAAATTTCTTACTTCTTAATTTTAAAAATATTAATAAATTAATAATATTTTATTTCAAACAAACTTATATGAACAAAAACATTTGTTTTATGACAAAACAAAAGGTCATAATGATTTGAAATAGATAATTGTTCAAATAGTCATAATTATTTGAACTGGTTAGGCAAACATAATTTTTTTAAAATCTCTTACTTATTTAGTTTTGAAATATTAATAAATTTATTTTATTTTATTTCGAATAAGTTACTAAAAACTGAAAAAATTGTTTTACAACAAAACAAAAGGTCATAATGATTTGAAATAAAGAATTGTTCATATAGCCTTAACTATTTGAACTAGTTTAGCAAACAAATTTATTTTTTAAATCTTTTAGTTATTAATTTTTAGAATATTATTATATTTAGTATTACTTTATTCCAAATAAACTTGTGTGAACAAAATAACTGTTTTATGAGATAACAAAAGGGTCATAACAATTTAAAATATATAATTGTTCAAATAGTTATAACTATTTAAATTGCGTTCAGTAAACATATTAACTTTTTAAATCTCTTACTTATTAATTTTTGAAAATATTAGTAAATTTGGTATTATTTTATTCTAAATAGGCTTGTATGGTGAAAAAAATTGTTTTATGAGAAAACAAAAGTTCATAATGATTTGAAATAGATAATTGTTCTAATTGCTATAATTATTCGAACTAATTTGATAAGCTGATTTATTTTTTAAATCTCTAACTTATCAATTTTTGAAATATTAATAAAGTAATAGTTATTTATGATAAAATAAAAAGGTCATAATGATTTTAAATAAATAATTGTTCAAATAAACATAACTATTTGAACTTATTCGGTAAATAGATTTTTTTTATATCATACTTATTAATTTTCTGAATGTTAATAAGTTAGTATTATTATATTTCAAATAAGCATGTAAGAACTAAAATAATTATTTTTTGACTAAACAAAAGATCAAAAAATTTGGAATAGATAATTGTTCTAATAGTCTTAACTATTTGAACTGATTTGAAAAACCCATTTATTTTTAAATCCTTATTAACTTTTGAAATAGTAATAAATTGGTATTATTTTATTCTGAATAATTTTGTATGAGTAGAAACAATTATTTTATGACAAAATAAAATATCATAACGATTTGAAATAGATAATAGTTCAAATGGACATGACTATTTGAACTTGTTTAGTAAACAAATTTATTTTTTAAATCTCTAACTTATTAAATTTTAGAATAATAATCAATTAGTATTATTTTATTCCAAATAAACTGTATGAATAGAAACAATTGTTTTATAACAAAACAAAAGATCATAACGATTTGAAATATATAATTGTTTAAAAAGTCAACTATTTGAACTTGCTCGGTAAACAGATTTATTATTTAAATCTTTTACTTTTTAATTTTAGAAATATTAATAAATTAGTATTATTTTATTTCGAATAAGCTTGTATAAATAGAAGCAATTGGTTTATAGCAAAATAAATTGTCATAACAATTTAAAATAGATAATTGTTCAAATAGTCATAACTATTTGAACGTGTTCAGAAAACATATTTATTTTTTTAATTTTGACTTATTAATTTTTGAAGTTTTAATACATTTATTATTATTTTATTCAAAATAAGCTTGCATGAATAGAACCAATTATTTGATGACAAAACAATGGTCATAACGTTTTGAAATAGATAATTATTTAGATAGTCATAACTATTTAAATTTGTTCGGTAAATAGATTCATTTTTTTAATTCTCTTACTCATTAATTTTTGGTATATTAATAAATTAGAATTATTTTATTTCAAATAAGCTTATATTAATTGAAATAATTGTTTTATTACAAAACAAAAGGTCATAATGATTTGAAATAGATAATTATTCGAATAGTAATGACTATTTGAATTTGTTCGATAAACATATTTATTTTTTAAATCTTTTACTTATTTATAGTTGAAATATTAATAAATTAATATTATTTTAATCTGAATAAGTTTGTATGAATAGAAACAATTGTTTTATGACAAAATAAAAAGTCATAACAATTCTGTTTGCAAAACTATTTCAAATAATTATGACTATTTGAATAATTATCTATTTCAAATTGTTATTACCTTTTGTTTTATCTTAAAACAAATTTCTTTGTTCATATAAGTTTATTCGAAATAAAATAATATTAATTTATTAATATTTCAAACATTAATACGTAAGAGATTTAAAAAATAAATCTGTTTACCAAACCAGTTCAATTAGTTATAATTATTTGAACAATTATTTATTTCAAATCATTATGACCATTTGTTTTATCATAAAACAATTGTTTTTGTTTATACAATCTTATTCAGAATAAAGTAATGTTAATTTATTAATATTCTTAAAATTAATAAGTAACGGATTTATAAAATGTATCTGTTGGCTTAACCAGTACAAACAATTATGACTGTTTGAACAATTATTTATTTAAAATCATTATGACCTTTTGTTTTGTTACAAAATAATTGTTTCTGTTCATACAAGCTTATTCGAAATAACATAATTCTAATTTATTAATATTCCAAAAATTAATTAGTAAGATATTTAAAAATGAATCTATTTACAAAACAAGTACAAATAGTTATGGCTATTTAAACAATTATCTATTTCAAATTGCTATAACCTTTTGTATTGTCATAAAACAAATTTTTTTATTCATACAAGCTTATGTCAAATTGTTTACCAAATAATTTCAAATCAATATGACTATTTGAACAATTATTTATTTCAAATTGTTATGACCTTTTGTTTTGTCATATAATAATTATTTTTCTTTATACTAGCTTATTTGAATTAAAATAATATTAATTTATTAATATTTTGACAATAAAAAATAAATATGTTTACCGAACAAGTTCAAATAGTAATAACTATTTGAATAATTATCTATTTCAAATCATTTATGATCTTTTGAGTTGTCATAAAATGATTGTATCAATTCATATAGGCTTATTCAAAACAAAATAATACTAACTTATTACTATTTCAAAAATTAATGAGTAAGAGATTTAAAAAATGAATCTATTTACCAAACAAGTTCAAATAGTTATGACTATTTGAACAATTATCTATTTTAAATCATTATGATTTTTTGTTTTGCCATAAAATAATTGTTTCTATTCATACAAGCTTATTCGAATAAAATAATGTAAATTTACTAATATTCCAAAGATTAATAAGTAAAAATTTAAAAAATAAATATGTTTTCTGAATATGTTCAAATAATTATGGTTATTCGAACAATTATTTATTTCAAATCATTATGACCTTTCATTTTGTCATAAACCAATTGCTTCTATTCATAAAAACTTATTTGAAATAAAATAATACTAATTTATTCAAATTCAAAAAATTAGTAAGTAAAAGATTAAAGAAATAAATCTGTTTGCCAAGTGAGTTCAAATAGTTATGACTATTTAAATAATTATTTTATTTCAAATCATTATGATATTTTGTTTTGTCATAAAACAATTGTTTCTATTTATACAAAATTATTCAGAATAAAATAGTATTAATTTATTAATATTTTGAAAATTAATAAGAGATTTAAAAACTAAATCTGTTTATTGAACCATTTCAAATAGTTATGACTATTTGAACAATTATCTATCTCAAATTGGTATTATCTTTGTTTTGTCATAAAATAATTGTTTCTGTCTATACAAACTTATTCAAAGTAAAATATTGCTAAACTAATAATATTTTAAAAATTTATAAGTAAGCGATTTAAAAAATAAATCTATTTAACGAATTAGTTCAAATAGTTAAGACTATTAGAACAATTATCTATTTCAAATTGTTTTGACCTTTTGTTTAGTCATAAAATAGTTGTTTTAGTTCAATCATGCTTATTCGAAATCAAAGAATACTATTTTATTAACATTCAAAAAATTAATAAGCAAGGAATTTTAAAAAATAAATCTATTTACCAAACAAGTTCAAATAGTTATGACTATTTGAATAATTATCATTTTAAAATTGTTATAACCTTTTGTTTTATCATAAAACAATTGTTTCATTTCATAAAAGCTTATCCAAAATAAAATAATATTACTTTATTAATATTTCAAAAATTGAGAAGTTGGAGATTAAAAACATAAATTAGTTTATCGAATCAGTTCAAATAATTATGGTTATTTGAATAATTATCTATTTCAAATCATTTTGAACTTTTTTTTTGTCATAAAACAATTGTTTTTCATTATACAAGCCTATTCAAAATAAGATAATACTAACTTATTAATATTTCAAAAATTAATAAATAGGAGATTGTCTATTTATTGAACCAATTTAAATAATTATGACTATTTTAACAATTATATATTTCAAGTCATTATAACCATTTGTTTTGTCATAAAACACTTATTTATATTCATACAAGCTTCTTTGAAATAAAATAATACTAATCTAATAATATTATTAAAATTAATAATTAAGAGATTTGAAAAATAAATTTGTTTGTTGAACCAGTTCAAATAGTTAAGGCTATATGAATAATTACATATTTCAAATTGTTATGTCCTTTTGTTTTGTCATAAAAAAAATGTTTTTCTTCATATAAGTTTATTCAAATAAAATTATATTAATTTATTAATATTTTGAAAATTAATAAGAGATTTAAAAAATAAATCTATTTATCAAACCAGTTCAATTAGTTATAACAATTTAAACAATTATTTATCGTTATGACCATTTGTTTTGTCTTAAAACAATTATTTCTATTGATATAGTCTTATTTGGAATAAAGTAATGTTAATTTATTAATGTTCTAGAAATTAACAAGTAATAGATTTAAAAAATGAATTTGTTGACCTGACCTATGCAAATAGTTATAACTGGCTGAACAATTATCTATTTCAAATCATTATGACCTTTTATTTTGTCACAAAACAATTGTTTATGTTTATACAAGCTTATTGGAATAAGAGATTTAAAAACTGAATTTGTTTATCGAACAAGTTCAAATAGTTATGACTATTTGAACAATTACATATTTCAAATTGCCATCACCTTTTGTTTTGTCATAAAATAATTTTTTCTTTTCCTACAAGCTTATTTCAATTAAACTAATACAAATTTATTATCATTCAGACAATTAATAAGTAAAAGATTTAAAAAATGAATATGTTTACTGCATAAGTTCAAATACTTATGACTAATCATTATGACTTTTAACGATTTGAAATATTATAATTATTTGAACTGGTTTAGTAAATAAAATTATTTTTTAAATCTCTTATAAAATTTTGAAATATTAACAAATTAGTTTTGTTTTATTCCAAATAAACTTGTATGAGCTGAAATAATTGTTTTATGATAAAACAAAAGGTCATAATTATTTGAAATAGATAATTGTTCATATTGTCTTAACTATTTGAATTGGTTCAGGAAATGAATTTATTTTTTAAATCTCTTAGTTATGAATTTTTAGAATATTATTAAATTAGTATTATTTTGTTTCGAATAAACTTGTATGAACAAAAATAATTGATTTATGATAGAACAAAAGGTTATAACAATTTGAAATAGATAATTGTGCAAATTGTCATAACTATTTAAATTGGTTTGGTAAACAGATTTATTTTTTAAATCTCTTACTAATTCTTAAAATATTACTAAATTAGTATTATTTTATTTTAAATAAGCTTGTATGTTGAGAAACAATTGTTTTATGACAAAATGAAAGGTAATAATGATTTGAAATATATAATTGTTCAAATGGCCATAATTATTTGAATTGATTCGATAAATTAATTTATTTTTTAAATCTCTTGCTTATTAATTTTTGAAATATTAATAAAATAGTATTATTTTATTTTGGATAAGTTTTTATGTACTGAAAGAATTGTTTTATGATAAAACAAAAATTCCCAATGATTTTAAATAGATAATTGTTCAAATAACCATAACTATTTGAACTTGTTTAGTAAATATATTTATTTTTTCAAATCTCTTGCTTATTAATTTTTTGAATGTTAATAAATTAGTATTATTTTATTCTGAATAAGCTTATATGAATTGAAACAATTATTTTATGATAAAACAAAATCTTAGAATGATTTGAAATAGAAAATATACTAATAGTTTTAACCATTTGAACTAATTCAGCAAACACATTATTTTTTTAAATCTCTTACTAATTTTTGAAATATTATTAAATCAGTATTATTTTTATCCAAATAAGCATATATGATCAAAAACAATTTTTTTATGACAAAACAAAGATCATAGCAATTTGAGATTGATATTTGTTCAAATGGTCATAACTATTTGAACTAGTTCGAACAATAGCTTTAATTTTTAAATCTCTTACTTAATAATTGTTAGCTTTTTAGGTGAGATGGTGATCCAAGAGAGAGGTGAATTGGATCTCTTCAAATTCTTTCCTAAAAAAATGGTTTCAATATAATTGAATGGAAATTAAAACCAATATCAAAATAATAATGAATTGATGAACTATAAGCAAGTATAAACTATAATCAAAATAAAGAGATAGGGATAGAGAAATCAAATAGAAGGATTTATAGAGGTTCGATCCTTGTCCACAAGGCATTTACGTCCTCTCTCTTGGTTGTCCACACCAAGGCTTCAAGCTAATATTCTTGAATTAAAATTATAACCCTATCTTTTTCTCTTAAAGGCTTAAGATAGAAACCTTACACTCTCTACTTTCTAGGCTAAGTAGTAACCTCTCAATCTCACAAATTCAAGAGGATGCCTCACTTCTTGATTATAAAGTCACTTAATAAAAATGTAAACATAAAAAACCTTTCAAAGGCTAAGTGTTTGCCTAATGAAGTACAAACAAATATAATGAATGAAGAACACAATATTGTTTGGATACAACAAATACAAAGATATGGATTTTAAGCTCTAACAATTCTTGATTTTTAAGAGAATGAAAATATAGTTTGTTAGTTCTTGCTCTCTTGATTCATCAATCTTCTTGGTGTGTTGGAGTGGACAATATAGAGAAATTGAAGAACTAGCCGTTGAGGAAGCTTGGGAAGAAGAAATGTCCATTGGAAGCATGAAAAACTAGCCGTTGGAGTGTTATAGGCAAGACCTGATCGATCCCTTCCATGAGGGGATCGATTGGTTCATGTTTTGGAACAAATTTGCCTTTGAAAATCATGACTCGATTGATCCCTTCCTTGAAAGGATCAATTGGTTCATGGGAGTGATTGATCCCCTCCCTAGGGTGATTGATCCCTTCCCTAAGGGGATTGATCTTGTCCAAGCTAGGTGGTTATCTTCTATTTTGCACTCTACTAACTAATTTGATCATGTCTTGAGTTATACAAATCTAAATCATAAAAGATTTGAAGATTTAGAAACTAGACTTCAAGTTTTTTTATCCATATAAAGTTCATTACTTAATTCATTATGTACAAATTATAGTGAATTTTCAAAACTACCCTTTGTACAGTTTTTAGACAATTGCTAAGTGTCTAGTAAAAATTCAAGATCTTTTCTTAGAAAATTTGGATTTTGATTTTGTTTGATCCATTAGAAAGTAGACTCAAAGAACTTTCTAACCATATAAAATTCAAATATTAAAGCTTTGTGAATTAATACAAAAAAATAAAACAAATTCAATGTTAGAAAACTTTGTTCTTGTAAAACAACTTTCTTAAGTTAATCTATTTCTCAAAACCAATATTATCAAAATTGTATCAAGTCCAAAATGAATAAGTTTACTTTAAAAACAACAATTGGACTTTCATTTAAGTTTAAATAAAAATTGTTTAAAGATACTTTTCATTTGAGAAATAAGAAAACATAAAGAAAGGTTTGTTTAAACTTTGAAAATCATATTATTTATTTAGTACCAAAATATAAAACTTAAGAACATGTACTAAATAAATCTTTTTCAAAATCTTGATGAAGCTTATTTAGCTTAATGCTTTGTCATTTCAACATAAGGATCAATTCAAGGCTAACAATCTCCTCCTTTTTGATATGACAAAACTTAAAGATAAATTTGCTTGATAAAAAAAAAAACTTTCTTTAAGACATTTAAGATTTTGAAAAACATTTTGAAAACTCCCCCTTAAACAATACATGGCACTCCCCCTTAATTTATGCATCCTAATCCAACACAACTCAACAAACATATGTTAGTCAAATATATGAAATAAGCACAATCAAAACATATGCAAGTGAAGCACAAGCAAATTTGTCCATATGATATTTCTCCCCTTTTTGTCATAGCAAAAAGGCATGAGCATATTAATGAGCAAAAAAACACAAAGAGCTATCATTAACAAATATATTCATGAAACATTTCTCCCCCTTGTTGTTTAAGCTCTTTATACCAAATGTTTAAGCTCCTATATCAATTGCTATAAATAATTATCCATTTCAAATCATTGTGGCCTTTTGTTTTGTAATAAAATAATTGTTTCAATTAACATAAGCTTATTTGAAGTAAAATAATACTAATTTATTAATATTCCAAAATTAATGAGTAAGAGAACTAGAAAAATGAATCTGTTTACTAAACAAGTTCAAAGAGTTATGACTATCTGAACAATTATCTATTTAAAAACATCATGACCTTTTGTTTTGTCATAAAACAATTGGTTTTGTTCATCCAAACTTATTTCGAATAAAATAATATAAATTAATTAATATTACCAAAAGTTAATAAGCAAAAATTTGAAAAATAAATGTTTTTACTGAACACGTTCAAATAGTTATGACTATTTGAACAATTATTTATTTCAAATCGTTATGACTATTTGTTTTGTCATAAACCAATAGTTTCTATTCATGCAAGCTTATTTGGAATAAAATAATACTAATTTATTAAAATTCTAAAAATTAATAAGCAAAAATTTAAAAAATAAATCTTTTTACCAAGCGAGTTCAAATAGTTATGACTATTTGAATAATTATTTATTTCAAATCATTATGATCTTTTGTTTTATCATAAAACAATTGTTTCTATTCATAAAAGTATATTTGGAATAAAATAATATTAATTTATTAATATTCTAAAAATTAATAAGTTAGAGATTTAAAGAATAAATTTGTTTACTGAACAAGTTCAAATAGTCATTTCTATTTGAACTATCAGCTATTTTGAACCTGTTACGACATTTTGTTTTATGATAAAATAATACCAATTATTCAGAATAATTGGTATTCATAGAAAATTATTTAGAATAAAATAATACCAATTTATTACTATTTCAAAAATTAATAAAGATTTAAAAAATAAATGTGTTTATTGAACTAGTTCAAATAATTAAGCCTATGAGAACAATTATCTATTTCAAATCGTTCTGACCTTTTGTTTAGTCATAAAATAATTGTTTGAATGTATACATGCTTACTCGAAATAAAATAATACTAATTTATTAACATTTAGAAAATTAATAAGCAAGAACTTAAAAAAATAAATTTGTTTACCAAAAAAGTTCAAATAGTTATGACTATTTGAACATTTATCTATTTAAAACTATTATGACCCTTTTATTTTTATTGCAAACAATTGTTTCAGTACATAAAAGCTTATCTAAAATAAAATAATACTACTTATTAATATTTCAAAATTTGATAAGTTAGAGATTTAAAAAATAAATTAGTTTATCAAATCAATTCAAATAATTTTGGCCATTTGAATAATTATCTATTTTAAATCATTATGAATTTTTGTTTTGTCATAAAATAATTATTTTTCATCATACAAGCCTATTTGGTATAAAATAATACTAATTTACTAATATTTTAAAAATTAATAAGTTGGAGATGTAAAAAATTGATCTGTTTACTGAACCAGTTCAAATAGTTATGACTATTTGAGCAATTATATATTTCAAATTGTTATAAGCTTTTGTTATATCATAAAACAATTATTTTTGTTCATAAAAGTTTATTCAAAATAAAATAATACTAATGTAATAATATTCTAAAAATTAATAACTAAGAGATTTAAAATATAAATGTATTTACCAAACCAGTTCAAATAGTCAAGACTATATGAATAATTCTTAATTTTAAATCATTAGGACTTTTTGTTTTATCGTAAAACAATTTTTTCAGTTTTTAGTAACTTATTCAGAGTAAAAAAAACAAATTTATTAATATTTCAAAAATTAGTAAGAGATTTAAAAAATAATTATATTTATCGAATCAATTCAAATAATTATGACTATTTGAACAATTATCTATTTCAAATCATTATTACCTTTTGTTTTGTCATAAAACAAATGCTTTTGTTCATATAAGTTTATTTGGAATAAAATAATATTAATTTATTAATATTTTGAAAATTAAGAAGTAAGAGATTTAAAAAATAAATTCGTTTACTAAACTAGTTCAATTAGTTATAACTATTTGAACCATTATTTACTTCAAATCGTGATGACTATTTATTTTGTCATAAAAGAATTGTTTCTATTCATACAGTCTTATTCGGAATAAAGTAATGCTAATTTATTAACATTCTAAAAATTAATAAGTAATGGATTTAAAAAATGAATTTGTTAGCCTGACGAGTGCAAATAGTTATGACTGTTTGAACAATTATCTATTTCAAATTGTTATGACCATTTGTTTTATTGCAAAACAATTATTTCTATTCGTACAAGCATATCTAAAATAAGATAATTTTAATTTATTAATATTCCAAAAATTAATAAGCAAGAGATTTAAAAAATGAATTTGTTTACTGAACAAGTTCAAATAATTGTGATTGTTTGAACAATTATCTATATCAAATTGCTATAACTTTTTGTTTTATTATAAAATAATTTTTTTATTCATACAAGCTTATTTTAAATAAAATAATACAATTTTTTTAATATTCCAAAAATTAATGAGTAAAAATTTAAAAAAAAAAGTTTTTTGAACGTATTCAAATAGTTATGACTATTTGATCAATTATCTATTTCAAATAGTTATGACCTTTTATTTGTCAGAAACTAATTGTTTCTGTTCATACAAGCGTATTTGAAATAAAATAATACTAGTTTATTAATATTCCAAAAATTGATAAGTAAAAGATTTAAAAAATAAATTTATTTACCGAGCAACTTCAAATAGTTATGACTGTTCAAACAATTGTTTATTTAAAATAGTTATGATCTTTTGTTTTGTCATAAAACAATTGTTTCTATTCATACAAGTTTATTGGGAATAAAAAAATACTAATTTATTAATATTATGAAAATTAATAGGTAGGAGATTTAAAAAATAAATTGTTTACTGAACAAGTTCAAATAGTTATGTCCATTTGAACAATTGTCTATTTGAAATCGTTATGACCTTTTGTTTTGTCATAAAATAATTGTTTCTATTTGTGCAAAATTATTTACAATAAAATAATGATAATCTATTAATATTTTGAAAATTAATAAGAGATTTAAAAACTAAATTTGTTTATGGAAACAGTTCAAACAATTATGATTATTTAAATAATTATTTATCTCAAATAATTATGATCTTTATTTTGTCATAAAATAATTGTTTCTGTTTATACAAGCTTATTCAAATTAAAATAATATTAATTTAATAATATTCCAAAAATTAATAAAAGATTTAAAAAATAAATGTGTTTGTCGAACCAATTCAAATAGTTAAGACTATTAGAGCAATTATTTATTTCAAATTGTTTTGACCTTTTGTTTAGTCATAAAATAATTATTTCAGTTCATACAAGCTTATTCAAAATAAAATAATAGCAATTTATTAACATTTGAAAAATTAATGAGTAAGAGATTAAAAAAAATATTTATCAAACAACTTGAAATAGATTTGCCTATTTAAACAATTATCTATTTAAAGTCATTATGACCTTTTGTTTTGTCATAAAATATTTGTTTTAGTTAAAAAAAACTTATCTGAAATAAAATAATACTACTTCACTAATATTTTGAAAATTAGTAAGCAAGAGATTTAAAAACTAAAGCTGTTTTTTCGCACCAATTCAAATTGATTTGAACAAATATCAATCTTAAATAGTTATGATCCTTATTTTCTCATAAAACAATTGTTTCTAATCATACAAGGTTTTTTAGATAAAAATAATATTAATTTAATAATATTCCAAAAATTAATAAGAGATTTAAAAATATATATATTTTTCGAACCAGTTCAAATAGTTAAGACTACTAGGATAATTATCTATTTCAAATCGTTTTGACCTTTGGTTTAGTCATATAATAATTGCTTCAGTTTATACAAGCTTAATCGGAATAAAATAATACTAATTTATTAATATTCAAAAAATTAATAAGCAAAAGATTTGAAAAATTAAATTTGTTTACTAAACAAGTTTAAATAGTTATGACTATTTGAACAATTATATATTTAAAATCGTTATGACCTTTTATTTTGTCATAAAACCATTGTTTTAGTTCATAAAAGCTTATCCAAAATAAAATAATACTATTTTATTAATATTTCAAAAGTTAATAAGGAATTTAAAAAATAAATTAATTTATCGAAATAGTTCAAATAAGTATGGGCCATTTGAACAACTACCTATTTCGAATCATTATTACTTTTTGTTTTATCTTAAAACAATTGTTTTTCAACATTCAAGCTTATTCGAAATAAAATAAAACTAATTTATTAATATTCAAGAATTAATAAGAGATTTAAAAAGTAAATCTATTTACCAAACAAGTTCAAATAGTTTTGACTATTTGAATAATTATCTATTTCAAATTGTTATAACCTTTTGTTCTATCATAAAACAATTATTTCTGTTTCTACAGGCTTCTTTGAAATAAAATAATACTAATTTAGTAGTATTCTAAAAATTAATAACTAAGAGATTTTTAAAAATAAATCTATTTGCCAAATTAGTTCAAACAGTTAACTATATGTACAATTATTTATTTCAAATTGTTATGACCTTTTGTTTTGTCATAAAACAATTATTTTAGCTTATACAAGGTTATTCGAAATAGAGTAAAACTAATTTATTAATTGTTCAAAAATTTGTAACAGATTTAGAAAATAATTTTATTTGCTGAACCAATTCAAATGATTATGACTATTTGAACAATTATCAATTTCAAATCATTATTACTAATTTATTAATAATTAGAAAATTAATCAATAAGAGATTTAAAAAGTAAATCTATTTACCAAACCATTTTAAATAGTTTTAACTATTTGAATAATTATCTATTCCAAATCATTATAACCTTTTATTTTATCATCAAACAATTGGTTCTGTTGATACTATTTTATTTGAAATAAAATAATACTAATTTAATAATATTTTGAAACTTAATAACTAAGAAAATTAAAAAATAAATCTAATAGCCAAACAAGTTCAAATAGTTAAGACTAAATGAATGGTTATTTATTTAAAATCATTATGACCTTTTGGTTTCTCATAAAATAATTATTTTGTTTGTACAAGCTTATTCGGATTAAAATAATACTAATTTAATAATAGTTCAAATGAATAAGAGATTTAAAAAATAAATTTGCTTACCAAATCAGCTTAAATGGTTAAGACTGATTAGAATAATTATTTATTTCAAATTGTTTTGACCTTTTGTTTAGTCATAAAACAATTGTTACAGTTCTATAAGATTATTCAGAATAAATTAATACTAATTTATTAACATTCAAAAAATTAATAAGAAAGAGATTTAAAAAAATAAATCTGTTTATCAAACAAGTTCAAGTAGTTATTACAATTTGAACAATTGCCTATTTAGAAGCTTTAAAACCTTTTGACTTGCCATAAAAAATTTTTCAGTTAATACAAGCTTATTTTGAATAAAATAATATAAATTTATTAACATTAAGATAATTAATTAATAAAAGATTTGAAAAATAAATATGCTTACCGAATAAGTTCAAATTGTTATGACTATTTAAGCAATTATTTATTTCAACTTATTATGACTTTTTGTTTTATCATAAAATAATTGTTTCTGTTCATTCAAACTTATTCAGATTAAAATAATTTTAATTTATTAATATTTTGACAATTAATAAGTAAAAGATTTAAAAAATAAATATGTTTATCGATCAAGTTCAAATAGTCATGACTATTTGAATAATTATCTATTTCAAATCATTATGACCTTTTCTTTTGTAATAAAAATAATTGTTTTAGTTCATATGAGCTTATTTGAAGTAAAATAATACTGATTTATTAATATTTTAAAAATTAATGAGTAAGAAAATTAAAAAAGGAATCTTATATCAAATAAGTTCAAATAGTTATGACTATCTAAACAATTACCTATTTCAAAACATTATGGCCTTTTGTTTTATCTTAAAACAATTGGTTCTGTTCATGTAAGCTTATTTTGAATAAAATAATATAAATTTATTAATATTTTAGAAATTAATAAGTTAAAATTTAAAAAATAAATCTGTTTTCTTAACTTGTTAAAAATTTATGACTATTTGAACAATTATTTATTTCAAATTGTTATGACCCTTTGTTTTGTCATAAACCAATTGTTTCTATTCATACAAGCTTATTCATAATAAAATAATATTAATTTATTAAAATTTCAAAGGTTAATAAGTAAAAGATTTAAAAAATAAATTTGTTTTTAAGACAAGTTTAAATAGTTACAACTATTTGAACAGTTATTTATATCAAATCATTATAAAACCTTTGCTTTTGTCATAAAATAATTGTTTCTATTCATACAAGTTTATTCGGAATAAAATAATACTAATTTATTAATATAATAAAATTAATGAGTTGGAGACTTAAAAAATTAATCTATTTATCACATAAGTTCAAATAGTCACATCCATTTGAACTATTATTTATTTCAAATCATTATGATATTTTGTTTGGTCGTAAAACAATTGTTTTTATTCATACAATATTATTCAAAATAAAATAATACTAATTTATTAATATTTCAAAAATTAATAAGAGATTTAAGAACTAAATCTATTGACCAAACTAGTTCAAATTATTATGACTATTTGAACAATTATCTATCTCAAATCATTATGATCTTTGTTTTGTTATAAAACAATTGTTTCTATCCATACAAGCTTATTCGAAGTAAAATATTGCTAAACTAATAATATTCTAAAATTAATAAGCAATAGATTTAAAAAGTAAATGTATTTGCCGAATCAGTTCAAATAGTTAAGAATATTAGAACAATTATCTATTTCGAATCGTTCTAACCTTTTGTTTAGTCATAAAATAATTATTTTAGTTCATACATGCTTATTCAAAATAAAATAATATTATTTTATTAACATTAAAAAAATTAATAAGCAAGAAATTTTAAAAAATATATATGTTTCTCGAACAAATTCAAATAGTTATGACCATTTGAACAATTATCAATTTAAAATCATTATGACCTTTTGTTTTATAATAAAACAATTGTTTCAATTCATAAAAGCTTATCCAAAATAAAATAATATTACTTTATTAATATTTTAAAAATTGAGAAGTTGGAGATTTAAAAAATAAATCAATTTATCGAATCAGTTCAAATAATTGTGGCCATTTGAACAATTATCTATTTCAAATTGTTATGAACTTTTGTTTTGTCATAAAACAATTGTTTTTCATCATATAAGCATATTCGGAATGAAATAATACTAATTTATTAATATTTCAAAAATTAATGAGTAGGAGATTTAAAAAATAAATCTATTTAGCGAACTAGTTCAAATAGTTATAACTATTTGAACAATTATATATTTCAAATCATTATAACCTTTTGTTTTGTTATATAACAATTATTTATGTTCATACAAGCTTATTCAAAATAAAATAATACTAATCTAATAATATTATGAAAATTAATAACTAAGAGATTTTTAAAAAAAATTTGTTTGCCAAACTAGTTCAAATAGTAAAGGCTGTATGAATAATTATCTATTCTGAATCGTTATGACTTTTTGTTTTGTCATAAAACAAATGTTTCTGTTAATATAAGTTTGTTTGGAATAAAATAATATTAATTTATTAATATATTTAAAAATTATGTAAAGATTTAAAATATAAATCTGTTTACCAACCTAGTTCAAACAATTTGAATAATTATTTATTTTAAATCGTTATGACCATTTGTTTTGTCATAAAATAATTATTTCTATTGATACAATTTTATTTGGAATAAAATAATGCTAATTTATTAATATTCTAAAAATTAATAAGTAATGGATTTAAAAAATAAATCTGTTGGCTTGACCAATGCAAATAGTTATATTTGATTGAACAATTATCTATTTCAAAACGTTATGACCTTCTATTTTGTCACAAAACAATTGTTTCTATTCATACAAGCTTATTCAAAATAGCATAATTCTAATTTATTAATATTTCAAAAATCAGTAAGTAAGAGATTTAAAAACTAAATCTGTTTATCGAACAAGTTCAACTAGTTACGATTATTTGAACAATTACCTATTTCAAATAGCTATAACCTTTTGTTTTGTCATAAAATAATTTTTTCTATTCATACAACCTTATTTCAATTAAAATAATACAAATTTATTAATATTCAGATAATTACTAAATAAAAGATTTAAAAAATAACTATGCTTACCGAATAAATTCAAATAGTTGTGACTATTTGAACAATTATTTATTTTAAATCATTATGACTTTTTTGTTTTGTCATAAAATAATTGTTTTTGTTCATACAAGCTTATTCGAATTAAAATAATATTAATTTATTAATATTTTGATAATTAATAAGTAACAGATTTTAAAAATAAATATGTTTATTGAACAAGTTTCGATAATCATAACTATTTGAATAATTATCTATTTCAAATTGTTATGACCTTTTATTTCATCATAAAGCAATTATATCAGTTCATATAGGTTAATTCGAAATAAAATAATACTAATTTATTAATATTTCAAAAATTAATGAGTAAGAGATTTAAAAAATTAATTTATTTACCAAACAAGTTCTAATAGTTATGGCTATATAAATAATTTTCTATTTCAAATCATTATGATATTTTGTTTTATCATAAAATAATTATTTATGTTCATATAAGCTTATTTCAAATAAAATATATAAATTTAGTAATATTCCAAAAATTAATAAGTAAAATTTTAAAAAATAAATATGTTTTCTGAATACGTTCAAATAGTTATGATTATCTAAATAATTATCTATTTTAAATAATTATGACCTTTTGTTTTGTCATAAACCAATTGTTTCTATTCATACAAGCATATTCAAAATAAGTAATGCTAGTTTATTAAGATTCCAAAAATTAATAAGTAAAAGATTTAAAATAAATTGTTTACCGAGCAAGTTCAAATAGTTATTGCTTGTTTGAACAATTATTTATTTCAAATAGTTATGATATTTTTGATTTAATCATAAAAAATTGTTTCTATTCATGCAAGTTTATTCAAAATAAAATAATACTAATTTATTACTATTTTGAAAATTAATCGGTAAGAGATTTAAAAAATAAATCCGTTTACCAAATAAGTTCAAATAGTCATATTTATATGAATAATTATTCAAAACGTTATGACTTTTTGTTTTGTCATAAAATAATTGTTTCTATTCATGCAAAATTATTCAAATAAAATAATACTAATTATTAAATATTTGGCAAATTATATAGCGATTAATTCTAAATCTATTACCAAAACAAGTTTAAATAGTTATTACTATTTGAATGATTATCTATCTTCAAATCGTTATGATGTTTATTTTGTCATAAAACAATTGTTTCTTTTCATACAAGCTTATTTAGATTAAAATAATACTAATTTAATAATATATTCCAAAAATTAATATGAGCTTTGAAAAATAAATGTGTTTGTTGAACCCAGTTTAAATAGTTCAGACTATTATAACAATTAATCTATTTCGAATCGTTATGACCTTTTGTTTAGTTATAAAACAATTATTTCAGTTCATACAAACTTATTCAAATAAAATAATTGTAATTTATTAACATTTGAAAAATTAATGAGCAAGAGATTTAAAAAATATAAATTTATTTATCAAACAAGTTCAAATAGATTTGACTATTTGAACAATTATCTATTTAAAGTCGTTATGTCCTTTTGTTTTGTCATAAAACAATTGTTTCATTTCATAAAACCTTATTTGAAATAAAATAATACTACTTTATTAATATTTTAAAAATTAATAAACAAAAGAGTTAAAACTAAAGTTGTTTTTTTGAACTAGTTCAAATAGTTATGAATATTTGAAGTAAACAAATTTATTTTTTAAATCTCTTACATATTAATTTTTAGAATATTAATAAATTAGTATTATTTTATTTTAAATAAACTTGCATGAATAGAAACAATTGTTTTATGATAAAACAAAGGATCATAGCTACTTGAAATAAATAATTGTTCAAACAAGCATAATTATTTGAACTTGCTCGGTAAATATATTTACTTTTTAAATCTTTTACATTTTAATTTTTTGAATATTAATAAACTAGTAATATTTATTTTGAATATGCTTATATGAATAGAAACAATTGGTTTATGTTAAAACAAAATGTCATAATTATTTAAGATAGATAATTATTCAGATAGTCATAACTATTTGAACTTGTTTGGTAAATAAATTTATTTTTTAAATCTCTTAATCATTAATTTTTTGAATATTAATAAAATAGTATTATTTTATTTCGAATAAGCCTATATGAACTGATATAATTGTTTTATAATGAAATAAAACATCATAACAATTTGAAATAGATAATTATTTAAATAATTATGACTATTTAAACTTGTTTAATAAACATATTTATTTTTTAAATCTGTTACTTATTAATTGTTAAAATGTTACTAAATTAATATTATTTTAATTCGAATAAGCTTGTATGAACAAAAATAATTGTTTTATGACAAAACAAAAAGTCATAACAATTTGAAATAAATATTTATTTAAATAGTCACAACTATTTGAATCTATTTGCTAAATGTAGTTATTTTTTAAATCTTTTATTTATTAATTATATGAATATTAATAAATTTGTATTATTTTAATTGAAATAAGCTTGTATGAATAGAAAAAATTATTTTATGACAAAACAAAAGGTTATAGTGACTTGAAATAGGTAATTATTCAAATAATCATAACTATTTGAACTTGTTCGATAACTAGATTTAGTTTTTAAATCTCTTATAAATTTTTAAAATATTAATAAATTAGAATTATGCTATTCCAAATAAGCTTGTACGAATAGAAACAATTGTCTTGTGACAAAACAAAAGGTCATAACGATTTGAAATAGATAATTGTTTAAATAGTTATAACTATTTGCACTGGTCAAGCCAATAGATTCATTTTTTAAATTCGTTACTTATTAATTTTTAGAATATTAATAAAGTAGCATTATTTTATTCCAAATAAAACTATATCAATAGAAACAATTGTTTTATGACAAAACAAATGGTCATAACGATTTGAAATAAATAATTATTCTATTTGTTAAACTATTTGAACTAGTTTGGTAAATATATTTATATTTTAAATCTCTTAATGTTAGCCTTGAATTGATCCTTATTTTGAAATGACAAAACATTAAACAATATAAGCTTGATCAAGATTTTGAAAAAGATTTATTTAGTACATGTTCTTAAGTTTTATTTTTGGTACTAAATAAATAATATAATTTTCAAAGCTTAAACAAACCTTTCTTTGTTTTCATATTTCTCAAACCAAATCTACCTTTAAAGATTATTTATTTGAGCTTAAATGAAAGTCCAATTGTTGTTTTTAAAGTGAATTTATTCATTTTGGACTTAATACAATTTTAATAATATTGGTTTTGAGAAATAGATTAATTTAAGAAAGTTGTTTTACAAGAACAAAGTTTTCCAAAATTGAATTTGTTTCTTTTTCTGTATTAATTCACAAAGTTTTAATATTTGAATTTTACATGGTTGGAAAGCTCTTTGAGTCTAGTTTCTAGTGGATCAAACAAAATCAAAATCCAAATTTTCTAAGAAAAGATTTTGAATTTTTACTAGACACTCTGCAGTTGTCTAAAAACTGCACAATGGGTAAATTTGAAAATTCACTATAATTCGTACACAGTAAGTTGGGTGATGAACTTTATATGGATAGAAAGCCCTTTAATATAGTTTCTAAATCTTCAAACGGTTTGTAATTTGGATTTGTATAACTCAAGATATGATCAAATTAGTGAGTAGAGTGCAAAATAGGAGACAACCTCATGGAAGGGATCGATTGGGTCATGCTTTTTAAGCATGAAATGGCATAAAACATGAACCAATCGATCCCCTCAAGGAAGGGATTGATCGGGTCTAGGCAAAATCACACCAACGGCTATTTTTTCATGCTTTCAACAGCTATTTTCTTCTCCCAAGCATCCCCAATGGCGACTCCTTCAATTTCTCTATAAATTGGGTACTCCAACACACCAAGAAGAATGATGAATCAAGAGAGCAAGAGCCAATAAGCCATATTTTCATTCTCTCAAAGAATCAAGAGCTTTTAGAGCTTCAAAGTCCATATCTTTGTATTTATTGTATCCAAATTATATTTGTTGTTCATTCATCATTTTCTTGTACTTAAACTTAGCAAACACTTAGCCTTAGAGAGCTTGTTCTATTGTTTGCAAAATTACCTTTGATATGCAAGGGTGGAAGAGAACAAGAGGTGAGGTATCATCTTGAGAGCTTTGCAGTGAGATTGGTTAAAATACTACAAAGGGTAGAGGTTTCTATCTTAAGCCTTAGAAAGAAAAAGATAGGTTGTATTTTCAATTCAAGAATAGTGGATTAAAGCCTTGGTGTGGACAACCAAGAAGAGATGATGTAGGTGCCTTGTGGAGAAGGATTGAACTTGTATAAATCATTGTGTTTGATTTCTCTATCCCAATCTCCTTACAATTTATTGTTGTTTATATTTGATTTTAGGTTCATTAATTGTTATTGCCTATATTATATTTTCATAAAAAATGCTTATTGTTTTAATTTCCATTCAACTATATTGAAATCATTTCTTGGGAAGAATTTGGAGAAATCCAATTCAACCCCCCTCTTAGATCACCATCTCACCTAAAAAGCTAACACTTAATAATTTTCAAAATATTAATAAATTAATGTTATTTTGTTCTAAACAAACTTATATAAACAAAAGCATTTGTTTTATGACAAAACATAAGGTCATAACGATTTGATATAGATAATTATTTATATAGCCTTCACTATTTGAACAGGTTTGGCAAACAAATTTATTTTTTAAATCTCTTAGTTATTAATTTTCATAATATTATTAGATTAGTATTATTTTATTTCAAATAAGCTTTTATGAACATAAATAAATGTTTTATGACAAAACAAAAGGTTATAACGATTTGAAATATATAATTGTTCAAATAGTCATAACTATTTGAACTAATTTGCTAAACAGATTTATTTTTTAAATCTCTTACTCATTAATTTTTGAAATATTAATAAATTAGTATCATTTTATTTTGATAGGCTTATATGATGAAAAATAATTGTTTTATGACAAAACAAAAGTTCATAACAATTTTGAAATAGATAATTGTTCAAATGGCCACAATTATTTGAACTGATTCAATTAAATTGATTTATTTTTTAAATCTTCAACTTCTCAATTTTTAAAATATTAATAAAGTAATATTATTTTATTTTTAATAAGCTTTTATGAACTAAAACATTTGTTTTATTATAAAACAAAAGGTCATAATAATTTTAAATAGATAATTGTTCAAATAGTCATAACTATTTGAATTTGTTCGGTAAGCATATTTATTTTTTCAAATTTCTTGCTTATTAGTTTTTTGAATGTTAATAAAATAATATTATTTTATTTCAAATAAGCATTTATGAATTGAAACAATTATTTTATAACTAAACAAAAAGTCAAAACGATTTGAAATAGACAATTGTTCTAATATTCTTAACTATTTGAACTGGTTCGACAAACACATTTACTTTTTAAATCTATTACTTATTAATTTTAGAATATTATTAGTTTAGCAATATTTTTCTTTGAATAAGCTTGTATGAATAGAAACAATTATTTTATGACAAAACAAAGATCATAATGATTTGAGATAGATAATTGTTCAAATAGTCATAACAATTTGAACTAGTTTGGTCAATAGATTTAGTTTTTAAATCTCTTATTAATTTTTGAAATATTAATAAATTAGTATTATTTTATTTTGAATAATTTTGTATGAATAAAAATAATTTTTTTACGACAAAACAAAATGCATAATGATTTGAAATAGATAATAATTCAAATGGACATGACTATTTGAGCTTGTTTGGTAAATAGATTATTTTCTAAGTCTCCAACTCATTAATTTTATTATATTAATAAATTAGTAGTATTTTATTCCAAATAAACTTGTATGAATAGAAACAATTGTTTTATGACAAAAACAAAAGTTTATAATGATTGAAATAAATAACTGTTCAATAGTTATAACTATTTAAAACTCACTCGGTAAATAGATTTATTTTTTAAATCTTTTACTTATTAACTTTTGGAATTTTAATAAAATTAGTATTATTTTATTAATGATAAGCTTGTATGAATAGAAACAATTGGTTTATCACAAATAAAAGGTCATAACGATTTGAAATAGATAATTGTTTAAATAGTCATAAAATTTTGAACAAATTAAGAAAATAGATTTATTTTTTAAATTTTAACTTATTAATTTTTGAAATATTAATAAATTTATATTATTTTTATTCGAAATAAGCTTACATGAATAGAACTAATTGTTTTAAGATAAAACAAAAGGTCATAATGTTTTGAAATAGATAATTGTTTGGATAGTCGTAACTATTTAAACTTATTTGGTAAATAGATTCCTTTTTTAGTTTTCTTACTCACTAATTTTTGAATTATTAATAAATTAGTATTATTTTACTCCAAATAAGCTCACATGAACTGAAACAATTATTTTATTAGAAAAGAAAAAGGTCATAATGATTTAAAATAGATAATTATTCAAATAGTCATGACTATTTGAACTTATTCGGCAAACATATTTATTTTTTAAATCTTCTACTTATTAATTGTCAAAATATTAATAAATTTATATTATTTTATTCAAAATAAGCTTGTATTAATTGAAACAATTATTTTATAACAAGTCAAAAGGTTTTAAAGCTTCTAAATAGACAATTGTTCATATTGTAATAACTATTTGAACTTTGTTCGATAAATAGATTTATTTTTTAAATCTCTTTTTTATTAATTTTTTGAATGTTAATAAAATTAGAATTAATTGATTCTAAATAGGCTTGTATGAACCAAAACAATTGTTTTATGACTAAACAAAAGGTCAGAAATGATTTGAAATAGATAATTGTTCTAATAGTCTTAACCATTTGAACTAATTTGGTAAACAAATTTTAATTTTTAAATTTCTTCCTTATTTATTTTTGAACTATTATTAAATTAGTATTATTTTAGTTCGAATAAGCTTGTACGAACAAAACAATTATTTTACGAGAAAATAAAAGGTCATAACGATTTAAAATAAATAATAGTTTATATAGTCTTAACTATTTGAACCTTGTTTGGCTATTAGATTTATTTTTTAATTTTCTTGGTTATTAAGTTTCAAAATATTATTAAATTAGTAATTATTTTATTTCGAATAAATTAGTATCAATAGAACCAATTGTTTGATGACAAAATAAAAGGTTATAATGATTTGGAATAGATAATTATACAAATAGTCAAAACTATTTGAAATGGTTTGGTAAATAGATTTACTTTTTAAATCTCTTATTGATTAATTTTCTAAATATTAATAAATTAGTAATAATAATTTGACATTGATAATTGTTCAAATAGTTATAATTATTTGAACCGGTTTGATAAATAGAATTATTTTCTAAATCCTTTATAAATTTTTGAAATATTAATAAATTAGTTTTATTCTATTCCGAATAAGTGTGTATAAGCTTAAAATAATTGTTTTATGATAAAACAAAAGGTCATAACAATTTGAAATAAATAATTATTCATATAGTCTTAACTGTTTGAACTAGTTCAACAAATAGATTTATTTTTAAAATTTCTTAGTTATTAACTTTTAGATACTACTAAATTAGTATTATTTATTTTGAAGAAAGCCTATATGAATAGAAATAATTGTTTTACGAATAGAACAAAAGGTTATAACAATTTGAAATAGATAATTATTCAAATAGTCCATAACTATTTTAACTAGTTTGGTAAACATATTTTACTTTTTAAATATCTTATTAATTCTTGAAATATTAATAAATTAGTTTTATTTTATTCGAATAAGCTTGTATGTTGGAAAACAATTGTTTTAAGACAAATAGAAAGTAATAAAAATTTGAAATAGGTAGTTGTTCAAATGGCCATACTTATTTGAACTGTTTCAGTAAACTGATTTATTTTTTAAATCCCTTATTAACTTTGAAATATTAATAAAGTAATATTATTTTTTTGGGATAAGCTTATATGAGCTTGAAATAATTGTTTTATGATAAAGCAAAAGGTCATAAAAATTTGAAATAAATAATTTTCATTCATATAGTCATAACTGTTTAATGATTTGGCAAACAATTTATTTTTAAATCTCTTAGTTATTAATTTTTGGAATATTACTAATTTAGTATTATTTTATTCTAAATTAGCTTGTATAAATAGAAATAATTATTTTATGATAGAATAAAAGGTTATAACAATTTGAAATAATAATTGTTCAAATAGTCATAACTATTTGAACTGGTTTGGTAAACAAACTTATTTTTTAAATCTCTTATTAATTCTTGAAATATTAATAAATTAGTATTATTTTTATTTCAATAAGCTTGTATGTTGAAAAACAATTGTTTTAAGACAAAACAAAAAGTAATAACGATTTGAGATAGGTAGTTCAAATGGCCATAATTATTTGAACTATTTGGTAAATTGATTTATTTTTTAAACTCTTACTTATTAACTTTTGAAATATTAATAATGTAGTATTATTTTATTTTGGATAAGCTTTTATGAACTAAAACAATTTTATGACAAAACAAAAGGTCATAAGAATTTAAATAGACAATTGTTCAAATAGTCATAATTATGTGAACTTATTTAGTAAATAGATTTAATTTTTCAAATCTCTTGCTTATTAATTTTTTGAATGTTAATAAATTAATATTATTTTATTCCAATTAAGCTTGTATAAATTGAAATAATTATTATATGACTAAACAAAAGGTCAAAATGATTTGAAATAGATAATTATTTTAGTAGTCTTAACTATTTAACT